>JARQZK010005067.1:1150000-1152500 GCA_030704885.1 Cynegetis impunctata
CAATAAAATAAAGTGTATTCTAATTTGTATTTCTGTTTGCTATTGAAAGGTTTTTCAAAGCATAATTCATTCTGTTTGAATCATCTCGAAGCGATGTACTTAGATGCATAAATACAAACTATAATTACATAAGTGTGCAATCATATTAATGTAAAATGTGACTTCAAAACTTTCGCTATTGTTAGTAGTCTAAAAGACAAATATCAAAGGAGCCAGATTGAAGAAGCATTTTTCTTTGGATAACTCTTTTCATACGCAAAAATATCTCTCAGCCTAAATAGAAAATCCTCTTTTCATTTTGATTTACAAGATCAGCTATGCACATTATTCTTATTTGTAGAAAGTACCTTTTAATATTTTGGTGTCATCGTTTTTCATTGAAATCCGACTTATATACATAGAATATTTTTTGGTACGTACTAATTAGAATAATAATTATTGTAAAGATTGTTTTCTACAACTGAATCTTCTGGTAGGTACATATCTATTTGGCACGATTAAGGCTTGTATGTTATAACAATGGCGCAGCCAGAATTTTGTATTAGGAGGGGGTTTCCAAAAAAATTGGAGAGAGTATAAAAAACGGATATATTATCGAACACAAAACGAAACGTACCTAAATAAAGTACATTTTATAAAATTTAAAATCTATCAGGTAGTTCCAAACAGCATACCTTCCTACATATAAAATACATTCGAAATCATAAATGACAATGACAACAATACTTTGAGGTAATGAGTATTAGTATACTCATTAAAATAAGAAACAAAAACCACATCAACATAAAAAATGCCAATTAAAATTCACGGTGAGATGGAAGAGCTAAGACATCAAGAATTTTGTCTTCCAAAATTGAAATATCTGAATGTATATACATCAAAGCTAGGCCTTTTACTTTGTCGTCACCAGTAGAATTCTAGAAATAATTTTTAAAAAATTTTAGGGAAGAAAATGATCATTCACAAGAACATGTGATGACTGGTAAAGTTGCCATTATAATTCGAAGTTTATGAATCCTTGGAAATGAATTTTTATTGCATCTTTCTAACGCCTCAGTTGTACTTCGTGGCTTTTCAGTTTTATTTTTTATAAATTGGACCCAAAGTGGAACTTCTTCCATAGCAGCAGAGTCATCCAGTTCATAAAATTCCAAAAGCTGTTGGGTGGAATTCAAAATTTCTCCTACAAAAGTGTAAACTATTATTATTGCATAATAGTTTTTTTGAAAAAGTTCAAGAGTATTTGTATGATTTATAAATTCTGAATTTATACAGGCGTTGTTTGGTCTAGAAGAGGAATATAATTAGCTCTTCAATAAAATTGTTTTTTTCATTATTTCTGTTAGTTTGACGATTACTGGTTTTAGGTTGTGAAATTGTAATATTTAACTGATTACATATTATTTTGGTGTGTTCATAAATATCTGAAAATGGCTTTTCGTCGTTGTTTCGCATTCGTCATTCTAGGGGGGTTCAACTCCTAAAACCGCCCTCGCTGCTGCGCCACTGCGTTACAAGTTAGATGAAAATTTCAAAATATTTAATATGAATTTCCAATGTAAAAACTACTTTTTTCATGAAATGTATAGTTAAGAGCCTAACTTCTGTGAATATAAAAAGTTGTTATGACATAATACTTTTTTGAACGTTGAACAAAATATATATATATATATATATATATATATATATATATATATATATATATATATATATATATATATATATATATATATTTAAATATATAATTATAGTAATGTTTTCAACGACAATGATCTCATTTTTCAAATTTGAAAAAAGTTATCGAAAAGTTTTCATCTGAGCTAGAAAGAAACTCAACCTGCATTCTACATTCCTTTGATTCATACTTGTTACATTTAAACGGTCAATCTTCAATGAAATAGGTCGTAATCCTTATGAATTTTGAAAAACATCAGAACACAAAGAGATATACCATTTGAAATAACAAAAAATAATACTTTGATAAAAAGACGAAGGAAATGAAATAACATTGATCTCTTGTTCAAGAAGTCCATCATCAAAAATAATAAAGTCTTATTTAAGTCATTCAAAAACGCATAAAACAAAAATACAGCATATATATCAAGGTCGGAGGAGGCAGATCGGCTAATAGTTATTTATGTACCAAGTGCGTTATATAGCAATCGGGCAACATTCATCCCTCGGGCCAGAGGCCCTCGGGCCGAATGTTTCCCTCAGGGCATAAGGATCTAGTAACGCACGCGGTGCATACAAGATTTTATTTTTCACGAAAAAATTATTATATTATGATGAAAAAGCGATTTTAAAATCGTTCCATTGCTCCTATCCATTTTCCTTCTCATAGTAGGCATGTCGTTTGTTGATAGTTTGACGTTTGTGAATATTTTTGTCATCATATTCAGTGAATGTCATGCTGATTTCTTTGTGTACTTTTATAGAAATAATGAAAATGAAAATGAATTTACCCAAGAATATCATAGAAAATGCAGCCAAAGCTGCG
>JARQZK010005067.1:1157500-1177170 GCA_030704885.1 Cynegetis impunctata
GTTGAAAATGTGCAAAATGCATTAGACAAATGTTCTAAATAACAGAATTATTGAATTGGATTACTATTACAAATAATCATTTTGCTTCTTGGAAATTTTTTTTTTTTTACATATAACACTAATAACAATTGCTTTTTAAGGGTTGAAAAATTATGAAATTTTATTTCAAAGTATAAGAAAATCATTATTTAACTAATCCAAACCAAATTTTCCACTTCTTAAGATTTATAATGTTATTTTATAATTTTTGACAATTAGGGGTAGTTTTCACCCCTAAAAACCTTTCAGCGCCCTTCCGTTCGATATAGATTTTGATCCTTGAGCTATCACCTACCCCTTGTTAAAATTTCAAGTCAATCCATGCAACATCAAAGAATTGCGAGGTTTTACCTTTTTTTGAGCTTCATTTCCTGGCCTAATTTATGAGAATTAATCATCATAGCTTCCATTAGTGACAATTAGTTACTATAAATTCCTTAATTCAAAATTCCTTTATTTACAATTCACACTTATATAGTATCAAAAAGGAGAAATATTAGAATATATAAAACTGCAAAGTATGAAGTATATATATATAACATAAAAATCATAATTTACTGAGGTACAATTCAAATCAATTTCATAAGCATTCTGAATTTATGTAACGTTATAAAATTCATACTAACTGAGAGATGTTACAACTTTCAGTAATTATTATGAAAAGTTTCAAACTTAAACCTATCCGTATTATTTCAAACAAAAATTAAATATTTGTATAAATGAGATCAATTAAAAAAAGAGCTTTTCAAATTTGATTATGAAAATAACTCCTCACAATCAATTGTGATGAATAGAAACTCTATATACCTTATGAGTCATGCATTTTCAGAAGAACAATATCGTTCTTCTTTTGAAAAAAATTTTAAATAGCTAATTGTCTCTCTCTCTCTCTCTCTCTCTCTCTCTCTGAGAGTCTACAATAAATTTAGTACAGTAAATAACGATAAATAGTTCTTTACACTAAAAGGCAGGTAGGTAAGTGATACTTAACAATCAATAAAGTATTTGCGCTCTAGCGATACCGAGGGCAGGTAAAATAGTCCAAGACTGGTCAAGAACATATGCCTCCTGTGTTTTACAATTTTAGTCGTGTTTTCTCCGAACAAAATAGACTATTGGCTTGTATCGAAAGTCAACAGTGAGATGGATATTTTAATATCCGTTTAGACCATGATTTTTCTTATGATTTTAAATATATATATATATATATATATATATATATATATATATATATATATATATATATATGAGTGGTATAAATATAAATATATATAATATATATATATATATATATATATATATATATATATATCACTCCATTCTTTTAGATACACTAGAAGATATGGGTGTAAGAGGTATGGCAAACAATCTATTCAAAAGCTACTTAACAAACAGAACACAAAGAGTTATATTCAAACATTATGTGAGTAGAGATATTAACATTAAATGTGGTGTACCTCAAGGAACAGTTTTAGGGCCGGTGCTATTCATAATTTACTTGAATAACCTATTTCAACAGAAAACAACCGGTAAAATAATCAGTTTCGCGGACGACACTGTAATATATTACAAACAAGATGACTGGTACAATCTTAAATTAAACATTGAAAATGATCTTGAAAAACTGAAAGACTGGTTCGACAGTAGATTGCTGTCAATTAATTTTGATAAAACCGTATACCTGCCCTTCAGTAGCCATGAAACATCTCTTCCAAAATACAGTCTGAATATTCACGAAGATTTTTCAATTAAACCTGCAAATAAAATTAAATATTTGGGCATTTATATTGACAATCATTTGCGATGGAACCATCATATGGAGTATCTGACTAAAAAACTTCGTAGTATCCTATTTAGATTCAAACAAGTTGCACCATTTTTGAGCGTTAAATATAAGAAAATATTATATCATGGGTTGGTTGAGCCACACCTAAACTATGGTATTATTGGTTGGGGAGAAGTGTCCGGAAGTTACCTACATGCCCTCGAGATCTCTCAGAGGCGATTCCTCCGATTGATGCTCAACAAACCTTCTAGATATCCAAGCTCTCTACTCTATACTGAAGCACAAATATTGGATGTTAGACAGCTGTATGTTATTCAGATAGGATGTCAGCAATATAAGGATCAAAATGGACTTACTACTCAGAACAACAGATACACGACCAGATGGAGGAATAGATATTGTACATCAGTAGCATCCAAAACAATAGGTCAAAAAAGCTACTCCTATTTGGCACCGAGATTATTCAATCATCTACCACAAAGAATAATCGATGAAACTTCTTTGAAGAGCTTTAAAACCCAACTCTCCAAATTTGTGAAAGAGACGGATAGAGCAAGAATACGCAGAATGATAGAAGGTTGAATCATTAATAGTGAAGTGCAATAAAAATTTAAAAAAAAAATCTTCAATGTTTTAACTCATTTCCGGCCGTATGTCTTCAGGTGAAATTACTTTATACTTTAACTAAGTTATAATATTGTTGTGCAATAACCTTCTCTCATTTTTGTGCTTTTGTTTTAACTTTGCAATTCTGCACTGCGTGTTTTGCACTTCACGTACCTTCTCATATTTCAGTGTTATATACAATTGTTCTGTGTTTTTGAGCTGTTGTGATGTTCAATGATATTATATTATGTTTATGTTTTTGTTTTGTTAAAATTGATTGTTTATCACGCACAAGCTGTGTCAACAGCTTCAGTGATTTATTCTGTTTATTCCATAGGTTTTTAAAACATGTTGTCAATTTACTGTAAATCATAACTGAATAAACGTATTTATTTATTATTTATTATATATATATATATATATATATTATATATATATATATATATATATATATATATATATTATGTAATGTGGTATATGGGGGAAAATGATGTGAAAAATAAATACGAAATTCAGTTTCTAACAAAAAACAACCATTTGAGGACCATTAGAGGGTTGAAAATTTCTACATAGATGGAGTTGATGTGAGAGAAGTGCTCGTTGATGGTATAAAATTTTTCTTTCAACAGTCATTTTTATGTAGAAATTTCAAATATTACGAGTTTTTGCGCACCTCATCCACAGAAGGTGGAACTGTGGACTGAGTTGATATAATAGAAGTTCTTATAGAGGACTTCAACTATTTTTATCGACCGTTGCCATTAAAATGTAGGAATTTCATGTTTCAAGGAGGGTTTCACGGTTGTGTTCGCCTCCACAGTCCCACCAAATCGATTATGGAGGTTATGGTTTTATGAGAGAAAGTACAAAAATGAGGGTAAAATATGACCTTAGTGGCGACGTTCTGCTGCTCATGCGTTATTACTCCAGTGTGAATGGATACTAGATCTTCAGTTCTTTTATACATGGACAGTATTTAACTCACGGAGGTAAAACATACTTACCTACCACAAAACGCTATGTTAGCGTGCTTTGGAATCACAGACCCCACTGTTTCAGAATAGACATTTCATGTCAGGAGGGCGCTCTGGGTTGTTATCCAGATAGTAGTCCGACCGCGATTTGTATTGGAGAAAAATTAGAAATTAGTTTATTCACTCCGGATCAAATAAACTGCACTGATGCGATCGAAACAGCTGTAATCAGATTTTGAGTTGGGTGACTTTTTCTATAGTTCACCGCTAGATTGTGAATGTAGATTTCGCGTCGCGGAATACATATAACCAGCCAACTTGATAAATTATTTGATACTTTTTTAAATTATTGAAGAATTTTCCTTGTTTACTTTATGTACTAAAATTATCTGTTTATGTAAAGAGACATCTCTTTCACTTGCGAAAATAAAACCAATAGGTGGATTATTGATTGAGTCCGATTTCTTTTTGGCGAAAAAGAAATTCATTTAGATTCAAACGTTATGGAGTTTATATTGATGTATTCGACTGGCATGTCTCAGTAGCATTTTGACGAAATTTCGTGATTTTAAAAAATTACTGCAGTTCCAAATAAAAAAAAATGCTTAAAAATAATTGTTATTATGAAATGCTTTTAGAGCAAATAGGTCAACCGTAGATCAAATTTTCACCATTAGACAAATAATGGAGAAATGCTGGGAATGTGACAGAGAACTCCATCAAATATTTATTGATTTCAGACAGGCATTTGACAGAGTATGTAGATCAAAATTATGGCAAGCAATGCAAATTTGTTCAGATTTGTTGGGATTCCCAAAAAAACTTATATCGATGACAAAAGTATGTATGGAGGATACGCGATGCAAAGTAAGATAGGAAAGAGTCTATCTGACTCCTTCAGTATCAATAATGGTCTCAAACAAGGTGGCGCCCTCTCACCTCAACTCTTTAACATACCTAGCATTGGAATATGCAATTAGGAACTCCAATGCTGCGAACTTCCATCAATAGATACCCAGCCTGCTTCTGGCTTTTGTAGACGATGTCGATGTCATTGGCAATAGTAGGATCAACCTCAAAGACTCCTTCATGAAGTTCGAAAAGGGATCAGAAAGGATAGGCCTCAAAATAAACGAAGACAATACCAAGTAGGTATATGTGCCTCAGTAGAAATAATCGGAATCGAGATAGAGTTGGACAAAACATCCCCATCGGAGACTACAACTTCGAGCGAACAAGATAATTCAAATATTATATCTGGTCACAAGAATTAGTGAAAACAACGATATCCCCGAGAGATAATAACAGGATACAGGCGGCAAACAGATTCCTTTTTCTCTTCAAAACCTAATAAAATCTAGAATACTTACCAGGAAAACTTAGCTGAACATATACAAAACAATTATAAGACCTATCGTAATATATGAATGTGAGACCTGGACACTAACGTTTGCAAGCGAAGAACGACTTAAGATCTTTGAAAGGAAACTGCTAAGAAAAATATTCGGTCCAACTAGAGACAAAAATACAGAGCAATATAGAATAAAATCCAACCAAAAACTCGAAGAAATCCACACGGATACCAGCATAATAAACGAAATAAAGGCCAGGAGACTACAGTGAGCAGGGCACGTTAAAAGAATACCAGATGATAGAATGGCAAAACTGGCGTGGGAAGAGGTTCTAGGGGGAAAACGTATATCAGGTCGCCCCCGCCTCAGATGGAGAGACATTATTAAAAAAGAACTAAGAGCCATGAAAATCGAGGCTGGCCCCGATCGGATGCTTGATAGAAAAGGATGGAGACGCGTTATCGAGTCGGGAAATCCCAGTCAGGGTTGTGAAGCCACTGATGATGATGATGATGACGTAATGCTTCAATTCAACAGGAATATGAGAACAAACTATTTTGAAGCTGAAAATTTTGATTAGTGTATCTTATATAAGATTATAATTATTTCATAAACGAAATGAGCGCCATAAGGTCAGACAACTCCCAGTGCAAAATTCTTAATTCAGTAATTCAGATAAAATGCAATAGGAATTGGGTTTTTGAAAAAAATATATGAATCTTTTTAATGTAGGTATATTGAAACTTCATCATAAATTATACTAATAGTCGATACGAAAAACTGAGGATTTTTTAAAAATTATTTAAAAACAATTTAAATCGTGACAACAAACGCTCCACGCGTAAACTTCCTGCAAATCGAATGAAAAAGTTCAAAATTTAGTGCGAAAAATTATTTATAATAGCTATATTTATTTAAACATGTGTGATTAAGGATTTATAAAGGCTAATTCCGATAATATACCTGATGTATAAACATCTTGTGAAACATTTGAAAACATTTTTTGGGAAGTTGTTTTTGTAGTTTTCGTACATAATGGTACGAAGCAAGCACAAGATCATTTCAGGTTTTACATTTTAGATATATTTATTAATATATGGACGATAAAAACGAAATTCAATAGACCAAAAGTCAGAACTCTCTATCAGTTGTGTGCTACTTTGAGTAGAAATTAACATTGTGATGTCACAAGCGCTTTTGTTTGTTCGGGAACTGCTGTCGGTGTGTTTTCGGTACCGGATTCAAACATTTATTTTTCATTTAGTATATCTTTTCAATAAGAGCAAGAAAAAACTAAAAATAGTTTTGTTCTGAAACGTATATCTATATGATCTTTCCATTTAAAACAAGAAATTTTTTTTCGAAAACCCAATTAGGTATATCTTCTCTTTCAACTTCTATTCCAACTAGGATAATTCCACAAAATTCCAGTTGAATTAAATTTATCAATAATTTTTTCCATGAAATAGAACAAAAATCACCTGCTATCAGTTTTGACATAATGTTGTGTCTGTCTGTGTTCAATCAAATCAAGCAAGTTACATGTTTTGGTTCCTGATTGAGCTGAAATTTTGCATGCATATGTAAATTGGATGACAATGAATACAAAATACTAAAAAATTAATGAAATTTAAAAAAAAAAACAAGCTTTTTTTAGTTGTTCATGAAAAAACTGAAAAGTTAGAAATGGAGTTCAACGAGAAGGGGTTGAATTTAAACAGCAAAATACAAAAAAAAAAGTGTTGTAACACGCTTTTATTTGAACTTTTTTTCAACTTTATGGTTTTTTTACTAACAGCTTACAGAAGTTTATTTTCGAAAACAAAATTTTTTTTCATTTGTTTCATCAATAATATTCACGAAAGTTATTTTTCCAATCAAATACTAAAGATAGTAAATTGAAATAAAAATATTTCGGACTGCTAATTCAAAAGACGTGAAATAGTTTTTTACAGTCTGTTCCTTTCAAATAGGTACTGAAAATATCTTCATAATATGAATAAAATATTGAGAAAAATTTGGTAATTAATATTAAGGATGAACTGTCAGACGTTAGGCAAGTTTTTTCGCTTTACCACATGTAAGTTTAACAAGCAGTTAAGAATAAATATAGATCACAATCAATATAAGTTTAAAAAAATCTGTTAATTACCTTAATTGATGGATTAGTCACTTATCAAAATTTTAATTCAACTATGTTCAATCTAACTATTGGTTTCATCTATTTCAACAATTATTTCACCTAGGTAATAAATTATTTTTACCTTCATTAATATTTATTCGATTAGTCAACTTTCTTTCTGCTTCGCGTTGAAAATTTTCAACTACTTGCTTTGTATTCTCTTGTTACCTCATAATTACACTATTCATTGACCTTAATATCTCTGCCTATTCATCATTATCTTCGTACAATTATTGTTCTAGCTTCTATGGATTTGTCTTTTTCAGTCGACCCGAACATACTGAAATGATAACTTTCTCAGGTACTCTTATGTGACATGTATTGTTATCCATTACGAGTTAGTATTATTTAGGTATCATACTAGTAGATGTGTAAAAAATTTCTAGTTTTCCAATGACTGCATATGAATCAAATTGATTTATACATCATATATAAAACGATTCAAAATATATTTAATAATCTGATAGACATAAAGTATGGAGACCGGGTACAAAAGTAACAGCGAAGTACAAGTAACAAATGCTCTCAAGAATTGTCCAATTTTCAGAATAACGCGTGCGTTCGTAGGTCAGCTTCAGCCCTAGAAATGCTTTTAGTTCATAGCAGAGGACACGTAATTTGACGCACCAAAAATAAGCTTATTCATATTCATTCATTCAGTATTCACGAAGTGTTAATATAATCGTAACAATGTGACTATCTCCTTAGTAATTTGTTATTATATTGTCTGTAGTGTGTTTGTAATAACGTTTGTGCAATTATATTTATTTTCAGGAAACAGGCGTATAGAACAAGAAAATCATGGTCGGGTACAAAGGCAACGTAACACAACAGCAACAAGAGTAACATGTTAATTTTGTTCCCGTTGAATTCTCATATCGGTAGGTATGCATATTTAAATGTTTTCTTCACTTTTTTTTTCAAACAACATGCCATGACAGTGAATTCGATAGATAGAGAGAGAGAAAGTGGGACCACTGACAATAGTTTACAAAACATGCGTGAATAGCAGAGGTCCGTCACCAACTTCTTAATTTCACCATATTTTTGTTCCTTTTATGTATAAATTCTCAACACCCAAATTCATTTTGGTGGAACAGATGAGATGCACAAAGCTTAACTAACTGTGAAAACCCTTGAAATTTCTACATGAAAATTTCGGCGGTGAAAAACAAATTTGAAAACCCCAAATAGCACCTCCCTAATATCAGCCGAATTCAAGATTTCAGTCTTCTTACTAAATTTGAAAGGCTGCAGAGATGCACCATTCTAGAAAATGCTCAAAAACACTTGGAATTTCAACATAAGCATTGCGGTAAACAAATAAATCAATTTAAACTCACTGTGTGTAGTTCCCTAATATAAATTCAATCCACGTACCAATTTTTAACCACGTAATTAAACCAGCAGAAGCTATAGAGTTGCGAAAATCATAAAGCAGAAGACAAAAAGTCTCTACATGAAAAGGCGGAAATAGGAAAAGATAGTTTTTTCCAGAAAGCACCTACTCAGCATCAACTATTTTACTATGTGTATGTTCCCCTGCTAATAACCCAAAGCGGTTGATGCAAGTATATGTGCAAATAAAAAAAAAGTATAGTTTAGAACATGTTATCTCCAAAATTACAAGTAATGTATTTTTAAAGACAACAATCAAATATTTCAAACCTATTTTGTACATTACGTGGGTGAAGATTTCTGTGGTTCCATTCACATCTAATATCAACAGACCTGACTGTTGATATTGGACTTAATAGCAGGTAATTAATAACTGAAGACGGCCACAGCCGTAATACAAAAAATTTTGAACAAAAGATAAATAGTACCCTATTCTTTGACTTTAAAAAATCAAAATAATTTGAACCTATTTCGAACATTACGTGGGTAAAGGTTTCTGTGGTTTCCTTTACCATCTAATAATAACAGATTTGAATGTTAATATTGGACCGAATAGCGCGTAATAAACAACAGAGAACGGCCACAACCAAAAAATTTTGATGAAACATAGTAGTCTTTTTTAACTAAATTTTTTCAAATCAATAAATGTCAAAGAAATTTCAATTTTTCAAAAATTTTGAAAAAGCCACGAATGTCATGGCGAAATGTCAACTTTTCAATAAAATCGAGTTTTTTGAGATTCACCATGCCTGTTATTGCTAATAATTATCAAAAAGTTAAAAACAGTTCACAGGCAACAACAATTCAAATAAATAATATATATATATATATATATATATATATATATATATATATATATATATATATATATATATATAATATATATATATATTTGATATATATATATATATATATATATATATATAATATATATATTTATATATTATATATATATATATATATATATATATAGATATTAATATGTATATAAATAGATATATTTATTTATATATATATATTTATATAAATATATATATATATATATATATATATATATATATATATATATATATATATATATATATATATATATATATATAAATATATATATATATATATATATATATATATATATATATATATATATATATATATATATATAGATATACCGGGTGTAAATGACTGATGGGCCACCCCTATAGCATTTTAATGGATTTTTTGATTTTATTGAAATTTGGGTGGTTTATCTCCGACATAATTTTGAGGTTTTTCACATACAAAATCAATATGGCTGACTTCCGGTTTCACAGAAAACGATATAAAAATTAAAAATTCAAATGGAACACCCTGTATATTTTTACATATTTTTATTCTGAGGCTTCAAATACATATATTCCATCTGTCAAAACTTTTTAAAAGTTTTGATAAAGCCACGAATGTCGTAACGAAACGTCAACTTTTTAATAAAATCGAGTTTTTCAAGATTCAACAAGCCTGTTATTGCTAATAATTATCAAGAGATTAGAAATAGTTCACAGGCAACAATAATTCGAATAAATAATTATATATATATATATATATATATATATATATATATATATATATATATATATATATATATATATATATATATATATATATATATATATATTATCTAGTATGAGACAGATTTATTCCGAATTGGGTTCAACTATAAATTGTATCCATACACTATGTTGAATAAAACTAAAAACATTATGAAATGTCTAAATCTACTTCAGAAGTTATTCGCATAATATATATGAAACGATACAATTTTTAAAATAACCTAATAGGTAATACGCTAATAACTTGATGAATATATATTTTAGTTTCATATACTCGGATCATATTTTGAGTATCAAAATCTGCGGTGAAAGAAACAATGGTCTAAATGTACCGAACGAGCTTTTCCATTGTATAGGTTTGTTCCGCTCATGTCACTATTCGTCCAGATAATCCAATAGCAGCATGTTATTAATTCATGTCACGTAACAATGACATCAAATGCAATACCCCTGATCCTCTATACAAATGTGCAGTTTGAGTTATGGTTGCCTACGTGAGTAAGACCCCGCTGAAAAGTGGAAAATGACGAACAAAAACTATATCATTTGCTCGTCAGAAAAGCGTATTATTTGAAAAGACTGTATACTTATGACTGATATTGCAAGAGTTTAATACTTAAGATAATAATATTATAAAATTATGAACATAAAATTATTAGTCATATTTTAAGTGCCTGTGACTTAATTCTGATCAAAAAAAAAATGGGACAAATCAGGAAATCACTATAGTTTATTTGTGTATATTAACCAAGATCCATGAAATATCAGGTATGCTACACAGTCAATAACATTTTGAAATACTTATACAAAAAAAATAGGTATGTTAATTAAGTCATATTTTATACTGCCGAAAGTGAACAGGTACGAAATTTCAGGTCGAAAACAATGAAATTCAACAATTTGGCTAGGAAGGTCCTTTAACCAATATCAAAATATTCATTGTTCGAGAAACTTTGAGTAAACGCCACGTTTGTTGTTGCACAGTTTTTATTTTTAAAGGAACAGCCTAAAGGTGCAACCTTCTTTAAATTCTCTTTCCCAGAATTTTATAATATCCTGAATGTTTTTTTGGAGTTACTGATGCTTGAATTCAGGTTAAAGTATTTTTTAGATCTTTGAACTACTTTCCTAAATACCAAGTAAGTACTGCAGTATATTAAACCTCAAATAGGCATATCAAAAAAGCAAAATTTCATGAACTGAAAACTATTTTCAATAGTAATAAATTGCGCAAAAAGTGTTTGTTAAGAATTTCAGTTACATATAATTTCGTCAAATTCTTTCGCCTGAAAAAGAGATTTTTTTCAACACCTCGACCTCCAATCTGAAAATGTTTATCGTGTTTCCTCAAAAATTTTCCCAAAAATTAAATTTTCATATATTTTTATTAGTGAAGCTATGATTTAACAAGTTTTTGGCCTTCGTAGTCTAATTTGAGAATCGTTTTGTCCAATACCAGTTTCATGGCGTTCAGGTCAAAAAACAAAAATCTTTCGTTTCAGCTCAAGTCATTCTCAAAAAAAAATTCAAGGGGAATTGAAAACTTTCGCAGTTTTCGACCAGTAATTCCGTACATGCTTACTTTCGGCATCACAAAACACGGCTCAAATTTCTTCTTCTAAGCATCTTGAATAAAGCACCCAGTATACATTGAGTTATTTAATTCTGTGCCGCCTAGTGAAAATTCCTTGAATTATGCTCTGGTCAGTTGCATTGAATACATTAAGCAGAATGATTTCTATTCGATACATGATGTGAAAATAGTTACAATAATACTAAAAATCATCAGTGCAAATCAAAGCAATTCGGGGGAATATTAACGTTTTTAATTTTTTTAATAACTTACATTCAAACCATTGATTCAAATCAATGTTATCCAATGTTTTGCTTAAATTTTTTTCAACTCACTAGGGAGCTACAGTTTAACACTGGTTCCGAACGGCCAAAACACTCTCAAAAAAAGTACTATTTGAATTGTTTGGACCACTGAAACATACAAACATCAATACTTAACCAAGATTCGAACCTCGCACGCATGCTACACAGATGGTTACTTTACCTCTGCTCCACAAGGCGTACATGTTTTCCTTTATCCTTTAGATTAAAGTGAAAATTTTTTTGAAGTGTTGGTCAAAGACAACTAATATGTATTGCAAGAGCTTTGCTGAAAAATAAAAGAATTTTAGTTATGGATGAAGCAACAGCCAGCGTAGATCCTGAGTAGGTTTTTTAATCAGTTTTCAAAGCATATTATATATATATATATATATATATATTTATATATATATATATATATATATATATATATATATATATTTATATATATATATATATATATATATTTATATATATATATATATATATATATATATATATATATATATATATATATATATATATATATATATATATATATAATCTATATATATTTATTATATATATATATATATATATATGTATATATATATATATATATATATATATATATATTATATATATATATATATATATTATATATATATATAAGGTAGCGGGTAGATAGTCTCTGTGATCCCGATAGAGACAGATCTACTTCAGGGATGCGACCCTGCCTACGCGAGCCCTAAAAATATCTCCCATACCTAAACCGGGAGATACTCAGGTCCTAACCCTTTATCCAAACCAAAAGCCAATTATCCTTTCCTATATCCTACAACCACCCTACCAACCCGCACTGGCCAGCGCGGTAGGGAAAATGGCTAAAACCCCCGTAATGATAGTACACCAGAACGCACGGCCCTCAGTTCCCGGCAGCTCGCTTACCCCCGACCAAGGCCGCGGAAGGACAAGGAAGCGAGCAGAGGGTGCGAAGAATCTCCGGTACAGGATAGGCTGCCAAAACCGAAAACTGACTATTGCTACTCTAAATACCAGAACGTTATCAAAAACCCAGAAACTAAAAGAACTCGAGGAAGAACTCTCCCATATCAAATGGGATATACTAGAAATAAGCGAGCATAAAAGAACAGACGAAGAACAACTAACACTCCATTCAGACAATTTACTACACTGCAGAGGAGGCCAACACGTAAACGAAGGAAGAGTCGGGTTCCTGGTACACAAAAAGCATATACAAAGCGTCACTAAGATCCACAGTATCAGTAACAGAGTAATGCACCTCATATACAAACTAAACACTAGATACTCGCTAAAAATTATACAGGTATATGCACCTACATCAGCACACTCGGACGCTGAGGTGGAAATATTCTATGATGATATAAATACCGCAATACAGCAAGAACCTACCCACTACAGCATGCTAATAAGGGACTTTAACGCTAAATTGTGGCATAAGGAAGACGAAACCGAAACATCGTTGGGAACCCACGGGTTCGGAGTAAGGAATGAGAGAGGTCAAAAGCTTCTTGAATTTCTTCTACAACATAACCTATTTGCAATGAACAGCTTCTATCGCAAAGCTCCACAGCGAAAATGGACCTGGGCCAGCCCCTACGGTTCTACAAAAAATGAAATCGACTTTATCATATCTAACAGAAAGGAAATAGTGCGAGATGTAACTGTGCTGAATAAGTTCTCAATAGGCAGCGATCACAGGCTAGTGCGATCCAAAATTTCAATTAATGTCAAGAACGAGCAGCGAAAGCTCATTAAACAACCAACATCCAGCAAATGGAGACCGCTTAGAGATGAAAACCGCAGTAAAAGAATGCCAGACACAAAGCACTCAACGCTACGAAGAACTCAGTACAAGCACTAAGCAACTAATGGAAAGAAGAAGAAATCTGACAAATAAACATACAACAAACGCAGCAGAATTAAGACGCCTAAATAGAGAAATATCCAAGGCAGTGCGAAGAGACACAAGAACATACAACACAAATGAAATCTTAAAGGTAATTGAGCAAAATAAGGGCATAAAATCACTACGGAAGCCATTCTCCGAAGGCAGGAAAAACATCTGCAAGCTAGCAAAACAGAGTGGCCAAATAACAACAAACAAAATGGAAATATTGAAGGTTGTAGAAGACTCCTACGCGACACTATATAGCGATGGCAATGCAGTGAGCTTGGACACCAACATAAACAGAGTGCAAAATCAAGGGTCCGAGGACATTCCAAATATTACCTTGAACGAAATAAGAGGGGCGCTAAGAGACATGAAAAACAATAAAGCAATTGGCGACGACGGCGTAGCAGTCGAGTCCCTGAAAGCCGGCGGAACTACGTTATTAAATGCATTGTGCAAGTTATTTGATGGTTCCCTACAAACTGGGACAACACCTTCCTAATGGGATCGGGTGATAATTATATTGCTGCATAAGAAAGGAAATATCACCAACCTGCAAAACTACAGACCTATCAGTTTACTGTCATTATATATATATATATATATATATATATATATATATATATATATATATATATATATATATATATATATATATATATATAAGCTGTTCATGAGAATAATCTGCAAGAGGTTAACAAATAAATTCGATATATATCAACCCCGCGAGTAAGCCGGCTTTCGAGCCGGATTTGGCACAAACGACCATCTGCAAGTAGTCAAGTCCCTTATCGAAAAATGCATCGAGTACAATAAACCCCTCTGCATAATTTTCGTCGACTACGAAAAGGCGTTCGACACAGTAGACCAGCATAAAATGCTGCAAGCTCTTGCTGAATGCCGCATCGATCATAGATACACTGAGGTCATCAAACACGTGTACCAAAAAGCAAAAGCTTGTGTAAGGCTGCAGGATGATTCCCAAGACTTCAATATCGCACGAGGTGTACGCCAGGGAGATGTCATATCGCCAAAATTATTCACAACCCTCCTGGAATATATGTTCAAACAGGCCAACTTTGGTGACATGGGCATAAACAGAGATGGCGAAAAACTAAACCATCTGAGATTCGCCGAAGATATCTTGATTATCGCAGATAGTATGGACGAAGCGAAGCAAATGCTACAGAGGCTTAGGGAAGCATCGAACTCTGTTGGACTCAAAATCAACACTAATAAAACACAATACATGACAAATCTTGTTATGAGTGAGGCAATCAAGATCGACGGAGTAAGCATAGAACAAGTAGGCTCTTATAAGTACCTCGGTCACGAAATCTCTATTGGCAGAGACAACCAAACTCGTGAAATGCCGAAAAGAATAGGCCTAACATGGGCGACCTTTGGAAAGCTGCGCAATGTCTTTAAATCAGACATTCCAATGTGTCTAAAAAGAAAAGTATTCGACCAGTGCGTGTTGCCGGTGCTCACGTACGGGACTGAAACACTTACCCTCACAAGAAACACCACAAATAGAATAAGTATAGCGCAGAGGAGATTGGAGAGGTCGATGTTGGGTATATTGCTAAGAGACAGGATCCCAAATACAACTTTGAGGAAGAGGTCCGGAGTAAAAGAAGCGGTTACCCGTATAACAACCTTAAAATGGAACTGGGCCGGTCATGTGGCGCGACTTTCGGACAATTGCTGGACAAAAAGGATACTTGAATGGAGACCGCGTCAAGACGGATACAGAAGTAGAGGCCGTCCACCAACCAGATGGACAGACGACATCAAAAGGATAAAAACCAACTGGATAGAGGCAGCACAGGATCGGCAAGGATGAAAGAAGCTACGGGAGACCGTAGCTTCTGTCCACTGTCCAGCAGTGGACGCGATTGGTCGATTGATGATGATGATGATGATATTATATACATATATATTTACTTTTCTTCTGTCAGCAATAATAGGCCATTTATATATAAACAAACTATTTTGTTTTCACTGAACAGTTACTGCTGTCTGATGTAGTTGGTAATTATTAGTATTTGATGATGCATATAAGAATATGATATATTTAAGATAGTGGTTAGTTGAGTAGAATATGAAAAGGTAAATATTTTGTGTTTGCTAAAAGAAATATTTGTGATTCCTTAGAAAATTCATTTTTTTTTCAAAATATTAATCTGTTTTCCGGATTCAAATATATTTCCATGTACCCGAAATTTTATAATATCAATCTTCCTTTTTTAAATCATGGCCATAGTCATTGTTCATTGATATTTCATTCATTATAAATTTCAGCGTCTTTATAAATGATAATAATAATCAGCATGAGCAAAACTTAAATAAATCTTATTTACACGATAAACAACGCAATTTTGTGGAAATAACTTTGGAAGTTTGTAGCTAGGTAGTTTTGTATATCTTGAATGGGATTGGTTTTGGTTCGAATTAGTTGGGGGGTTGACCCCCGGGAGGAGAAATAAATCTTGTTTACATGATGTAGGTCGCAATTTTGAAGTAAAAGGGTTGACAGTTTGTAAGTAGGTATTTTCGATAGATATCTTGGATTGTATTGGTTTTGGTTCGAAATGGTTTGGGGATTCAACACCTGGGGATTCAACACCTGGGGAAGAAATAAATCTTCTTTACATGTTAAAGGGCGTAATTTTAGTGCAATAGGATTGAAAGTTTGTGAATAGGTAGTTTCGTTTTATATACTGGATAGGACTGGTTTTGGTGTGAATTGGTTGGGGTGTTGACCCCCAGGGGAAGAAATAAATCTAGTTCACACGAAAGAAGGCGCAATTGTGAGACTATATGCTTGAAACTTTGTAGGTAGGTAGTTTCGTATGATATCTTGAATGCTATTTATTTCGATATGAATTGGTTGGGAGGGGGCTGACCCCTCGGAGGAGAAGTTTACACGATAAAAGGCGCAGTTTTGTAGCAATAGGGTTGAAAGTTTGTAAGTAGGTAGTTTCGTATATCTTGAATGCGATTAGTTTTGGTACGAATTGGAAGGTGGTTGACCACCCGAGGAGGTTTACACATTGGAGGGCGCAATTTTTTTTTGGATGTGGAAGAAAAATCATGATTGAATGAACAGATTATTTAAACTGGATACTTTATGAAAAGTAATACTTTTCTAATGCAGCTCGCTGCGATAGAGTTTTTAGCAAGTTTTCACTTTGAAAACCTGCTTATGGGTGCGATTAGCAAAGTAAGACCTAGGAACAAGATAGTTTTTCGTTTCATGACTTTTTATGATGCTTGGCACCAAAAAGTCAATTTCATATATATATATATATATTTATATATATATGTATATATATATATATATATATATATCTATAAATATATATAAATATATATATATATATACATATATATATATATATAATAATAAATATATATATATAATATATAATAATATATATATATATATATATATATATATTATATATATATATATATATATATATATATATGTATATATATATATATATATATATATATCTATATATATATATATATATATAATATATATATATATATATATATATATATAATATATATATATATATATATATATATATATATATATATGTTCGTATGTATTTTAGCGTTGTTTACACGATAACGGAATAATATATATATATATATATATATATATATATGTATACCTATTTTATATATATATATATATATATATATATATATATATATATATATATATATATATATATATATATATATATAATATATATATATATATATATATATATATATATATATATATATATATATATATATATATATGTTCGTATGTATTTTAGCGTTGTTTACACGATAACGGGCGCAATTTTGAAGAAATATGGTCGAAAGTTGTAATTAAGTAGTTTCGTACGATATCTTGGATGATACTGTTTTCCGTTCGAATTAGTTTGGGGGTTGACCCCCCAGAGGGGAAAATAAATCTCATTTACACGATAAAGGTCGCAATTTTGTAGCAATAGGGTTGAAAGTTTGTATCTAGGTAGTTTTGTATGATATCTTGAACGGGATTGGTTTTGGTTCGAATTGGTTGGGGGGTTGAACTCCCTGGGGAAAGAAATAAATTTTGTTTACATGATGAAGGGCGTAATTTTGGAGCAATAGTATTGAAAGTTTATGAGTAGGTAGATTCGTATGATATATTGAATGGAATAGGTTTTAATGCGAATTTGGGGGTTGACCCCCAGGGAAATAAATCTTGTTTACACGAGAGAAGACAAAATTTTGGTACCATAGGGTTGAAACTTTGTAGGTAGTTAGTTTCCTGCGATATCTTGAATGCTATTTATTTCTATATAAATTGGTTGGAGGGTTGACCCCCCGGAGGAGACAATCAATCTTGTTCACACGATAAAGGGCGCAATTCTATAGAAATAGAGTAAGTTGTTTCGTATACCTTGGATGTGATTGGTTTTGGTACGAATTGGTTGGGGGGTTGGTCCCCCGGGGAGGAAATAAATATTGTTTACACATTAGAGGGCGCATTTTTTTTGAATTTGAAAATATATTTTTTAAACTGGATACGTTATGAAAAACTGCTCTTCTAATGCAGCTCGCTGCGATATGTTAGTTTTTTTTTCGTTTCTATGAAGCGTACACACCATATATGAAAGCATTCATCCATCGCTCACTTGTGAAGTTAGTGGTAATTTCATATTACATTTCCAATATTAAAGATATTAGTTACATAGTCCTATGAAAGTATTGAACAAGCTCGTCTCCATTTTTTGAATAATTAATTTTATTTTACTTTATTCAATTTTTTTATGTGTCGATTGGTCGATTGAATAATCAGTTTTTCTTCTCTTTATTTTCCTTATCTTTATATTCCATTAACATTCAATATGGTTTTTGTTTTAGTTTAGGAATTTTTTCCATTATGTTTTACAATTATTCCAATACACAGTCCTCTTTGTTTTTTGTACTTCCTTTGTTCCTATAATTCAACTTTTACGTCTCTGAAAATTATGATTCCTACCTAAACTTTTTCCGAATTTATTCACACGTTCCCATTCACAAATTTTTCAGGTATATTCTCTTATTTTCACTAGTGTAGCTACGTTAGTTCTTGTTTGATTATTAGCAGCTTTTCACTTTGCAATCCTGCTTATTATAATGGATGCGATTAGCAAAGTTATATATATATATATATATATATATATATATATATATATATATATATATATATATATATATATATATATATATATATATATATATATATATATATATATATATATATATATATATATATATATAAATTTAATGTTCTACAAGGCGAAAAAGTGCACAAAAACTGTGGACCTTAAATTTCAAAAACCCCGGCAGGGGCATAAAATTTGAGTCTAGCACACTTGCAATTTTCGCCTTAGGCCGGCCTGATTTTAGCGTTGTTTACACGATAACGGGCGCAATTTTGAAGCAATAGGGTTGAAAGTTTGTATCTAGGTAGTTTTGTAAGACATCTTGAATGGGATTGGTTTTGGTTAGAATTGGTTGGGGGGTTGACCCCCTGGGGGAAAAAAATATATCTTAATTACATGATAAAGGGAGTACTTTTGTAGCAATAGGATTGAAAGTTTGTGAGTAGGTAGCTTCGTATGATACATTGAATGGGATAGGTTTTTGATGGAAGTGCAGTGTGCTTGACAGAGAAATACGTAAAGTTTTATAATATATATTGACTTTTAATTAACACAACTCAAAACTTATAGAAAAATAATGGCGTCTATAAACAAAACTGAATCTGTATGATTAACTAATTTTCATAATACACATCCGTGAACATCACAGATTCACAATCATTGATATATCTATGAACATAGAATTTACCATTGTTTTCAACACACCCCCTCAATGGTAAAACACAAAATAATATAATATACAATATTATTCTA
>JARQZK010005068.1:0-97500 GCA_030704885.1 Cynegetis impunctata
CCTACGAGGTTGGTTAAATTGTGCAAAAGTTTCCTATTTTGGGGAGCAATAGTAGGTTTCTTTTGATTTAAAATATCAATGGTTGTTTTTGAGATATTCGCTAAAAACTAAAATAATCGAACTTCGTTTTTTGCGCTACCGCCTTCATTTCGAATGATATAAGAAAAGGTTGGGGGAACTTTCAATCATGTTTCATATTTGTTATAATCTGATATTAACCAATTTTAAATGCGACGTTCATTAGATTCCATCATCAACTTAATTTTTTTCAAAATTGGGCCTCTAGTTTTTTTCATCAATTTAATTAGCCACTCTTATAACAAATTCAGTTATTAATTACAATACATGCATTTCTCGACGTTTTTCATCAATCAACAATATTTGGTCAAACAATTTGAGAAATACATTTATTTTAATTAATTAATAGCTGAATTTGTTATTGTGGCTACTAAAATTAATGAAAAAAGCTAGAGGCCCACATTTGAAAAAATAAAGTTGACGATGGAAACGAACGAAACGTCGCATTTAATATTGGTTCATATCAGATTATAGAAAATATGAAACATTATTGAAAGTTCCTCTGACTTTTGCTTATATCATCCGAAATGGAGGCGGTAGAGTCAAAAAACGATATTCGACTCTTTTAGTTTTTGGCGAATATCTCAAAAACAACTATTGATATTTGAGATCTGAAAGGAGCTTATTATTGCTCACCAAAATAGGAAACTTGTCCAATTTAACCGACCTTGTAGGTCTCTCCGTTTCCCAGGTAGCAATTGTGGGATCAGCTAAAAAATCGGACTGTATATATATATATATATATATATATATATATATATATATATATATATATATATATATATATTTATATATATATATATATATATATATATATATATATATTTTTATATATATATATATATATATATATATATATATATATATATATATATATTATATATATATATATATATATATATATATATATATATATATATATATATATATATATATATATATATATATATATATACCGGGTGTAAATGAGTGATGGTCCACCCCTATAAGTTTTCAATGGGTTCTTCGATTTTATTGAAATTGGGGTGGTTTATCTCGGACATAATTTTGAATTTTTTGACATACGAAATCAATATGTCTTACTTCCGGTTTCACTGAAAACAATATAATAATTTAAATGGAATACCCTATATATTTTTACATATTTTAATTCTGCGGCTTAGAATGCATACATTTCATGTGTCAAATTAGCGCTGTTTCAATTTTGTTTTTTATTATCGTAGATGGCTGCGACGTCGTCTAAATTATGAATAATTGACTTAAAAGTATCGCCCATAATAATATTTTTTTTTTTTTTTGGTAACGATTAAATTATGTTTCGAACCAAAACTCAGTTTATTAGATAGAAACATACATGGGCCACCCTGTATATTAAACAGCTCCTTCAAAATGATTCACACATCAGTTTTCTCAATTCCTAAATAACGAAGTAATTATCAATAATCTTATTTTTATTAATACCCTTTGCACCTGAGACCGACCTTGTTCACGAAACCGGACGTCAGCCATATTGATTTCGTACGTGAAAAAATTCAAAATTATGTTTAAGATAAACCACCCAAATTTCAATAAAATCGAAGAACCCGTTAAAAAGTTATAGTGACTCATTTACACCCGATATATGTATATATAAATATATATATATATATATATATATATATATATATATATATATATATATATATATATATTATATATATATATATATATATATATATATATATATATATATATATATATATATATAATGTATATATATATATATTATATATATATATATATATATATATAATATGTATATATATATATTATATATTATATATATATTATATATATATAATATATATATATATATATAATATATATATATATATATATATATATATATATATATATATATATATATACAATATAGTTCAGACTATAATCCATTTGTTATTGTATGTCTCAATTACTGACTATATTATTATTGCAGCTATCTAAAGAAGCCCATGAAGGCTCCATATTATGTGTTAAGCGGATAAAAGAACTTTTCGATCTTCCCAAGAAGGGTTAGTGTTGAAAATTTCGTATAAGTAAAAACTGTACAATATTTATACTGAATTAGTTAAATATAATTGTATTCCTCCAAGCTACATTATAAACATATATTTAAAGTCATTAGTCTTCTACTTCTGTTTCTGAAGCTATATGTAAAATACATTTTTGAGATGCTTTAATTTTTGAAAAAAATTTTAAACATTGTATAAACTGTGAGAGGCATATAGTGCAATAGTTGAGTCTCACAAATAGGCCTAACAGAAATGTTGTTCCTCCAATTAAAGATAATAAAATATTGTTCCAAATAAACATTTAGACTATATTGTCCAAATAAATATTTTTTTATGATGATACATGTAAATACTCTTCACGATTTTGAATAACGTTGTATGTATTTTGGTGAAAAGTAACTTTATGATTTGAAGGGATTTTCAGTTTTTTCTTTTTGAATTTAAATTCTTGATTTTCTCGATTTATATGTTCTCATTTGTGTTATATAGGAATATATGATACTTTTATTTGAAATTATAATCCTGGTTATCAATGAAACAATTTCAGTACACTTTGTGTCCTTATATTTTGATATTTATTATCATTTGATGAAACACTGAAATATAAGTTCCTTTTTTAAAATTCTCTCTAAGATCTTACTCTAGTCCATACTTTCTTATGCAAACTTTAATCCTTATATTCAAGGAAAAAATTACAATTTAGAATAATTTCTGTTCAGTAAAGAATTGATCCAGCTAATAGTGAAAATATGTTAATGTTTTCTCAGTTTATTTAGAAAATGTGATATTCCTCATTTCCAATATTTAATTTAATATTGTAACTATTTATTTAATTTTAATCCATGTTTCAGGTGAATTGTTATTGTTTTATATTATTAAATCTATTAAATTCTGTAACACTTTCTATCAATCCTGAATATAATTTTTTCGTTCTTCTTTAGCCAAATTCTTACATGTTCATACTCCAACTGAGTACTGAGGAAATTTCCTCGAAGAAAGACTCAACTTTCGAAACTGTAGGATCAATACTTATAATATTCTCGGTGGATTAAAAATACGGCCGAAAACGGCTAATTTGGCTCGCGCAAAACACGCCCGTTTAGGACCCTTTAAAAATAAAGATTATTTAACCATATTAAATGCAAAAATTAAGAAAGGAAAAAATTCAGGCACTAACTGGATAGTTGAAAATAATATTTCGCTGCCGAAAAACCTTTACCTCGATTTTTCAATTAGTTATGCAATAGTTAATTACTATTTTTTTGCTGCTCGAACATGAACATTGCGAGTGTGATAACTGTTTAACTATAGATCTGATATTTTTTTTCTTTCTTGGAGCTAGTTTTGAGAGGCTTCAGAATAAATCCCCGTTGAAAATATTCAATTTTTTAGTTGTTCATAAACAATTAACGTATTTACAAAATAAAAAAAATTTATTAAGCACCAGGCACAAGTTTGACATTGATTTGAATTTCGCGCGCACATATGGCTGCCGTTTCCGGCACAATTGAGAGGCCGTATTATGTACCTGGAGAGATAGATAATATAGACCTCTTTTTCTAACAACGTCAAAATATCTATCTCTCCAATATCTGTGTACGTAATCCCCAGGCTGATCTTTGATGCGCAGTATGTACGGCATGCTTGACAGTCTTGACGCATGCGCAGTATGTACGGCAAAGTTTTATGGGAATTCCCTATTTCTGTTTAATTAATTTGAGTTTAGACAAAAACCAACAATTTCGTACTTTTTGTTCAAGTTAACCAGATTTGAGGTGTACAAAATAAAATAAAATTTTATTTTATTTGTCTAGTGAAGGTGAAGTTGCATGTAAGTATTAATATTATAGTTTCATTTTCATTTTACTTAAATAATATCAGATTATAATATTTATTTAAAATCAAAATAAAATATATATTACTAATTACTAATAGTAGTATAATTTTTAGATTATTAATTCAAATATAAGCGATAACAAAAGAAGGAAAAATCATTTAAACGAAAATTTAAAAAAAGAATTTCCGTTAATTGTAGTTAAAAATCGTAATGATGACTCCTCAGTTAAATGCACAATCTGCAATAGGGAATTTTCAATTGCAGTTCATGGACTTAGTGCAATAACGGCACACGTTGAAACTAAAGTACATAAAACGTCTCATGACACAGCAGCGTCAACATCCAAACTGAAAAACATTTTTTAAAGGGAATACTTTTGGAACTAATGAAAAAAAATTGGCAGTTATGGAGGGTACTTTCGCTTTTCACACAATAACCCATAATCAAAGTTTTCGCAGCATGGACTGCACTACTAAATTATTTTAAAAATTTTGTGACGAAAAATTTTCTTGTTCGCGAACAAAATGTGAGTCTATCGTAACCAGCGTATTTAATGAATACTGCCAGAAAATGCTATCAGAAAATCTGGATTCTGTATCATAATATATCTATTCTATCAGACGCATCCAATCACAATGAAATAAAACTTTATCCAATTTTAGTATGGTAAGTATTTCGATATTAGGTATTCAATGGTATTCAAATTAAGATTTTAAATTTGGAATCAATCGAAGGGGAAACATCAGACAGTTTGTCTAATCACTTATTTCGAGTTATAACATACAACAATTTGAATAAGATAATTTTGGCGCTCTCGGCTGATATCAAAAATACTAATTTTGAAGGACGCACCCGTAAATGTGTCAATAATGTGTACACAAAATTACAAGATCTTCTGAAACGAAATATTTCGGGAATTGGTTGTAATGCTTACCAAAGGCGTCGCCAGCCAGTGGTTCAGGGGGGGGGTTGATATATGGAGAATGGGAAGAGTATGAATTTTGAATACAGTTGAAAGCAAAGTTATTAATAAATAGAAAAAAAAATATTCGGACAAAATATAGGATAAAATAATAATAGAATTAAAAGAATTTGGAGGCAATCAAAAATTCCATTGACAAGATTTCAATAATAAAGCAGTCGATAGAGATCTTTTTTTAATAAGTTGATTAAAACAATGTTGGTGGGTTTTTGTGAACTATTCGATCACTTTATTATGAAAATCTTGTGAGTTTTCATTTATATGTTTTCTGTGCATACTCATCATGGCTAGACCATTGAGGCGATATTCCCCCATAGTGCTTCTTAACCAGGTTTTTAGTCTCCTGAGCTGCCAAACGATCGCTCTACTGTACACGTTGTGCACGGTAGAGCGTTCAATTTTCAACGCCTTTCCTGTTTCAGGAAATAAGGTTTTTGCCTTCTTCAGGACACCAATAACGGTTAGATCAACTTCCTTCTCAAAACTGATTCCCGAAAAAATCTAATACTTATCTTTCGTGATACCAGATTCAGTTTGTGGGACGAGCAATGAAAGAACAAAGCTTTCGTGCATTTTTTTGCGTAGAATTGCTTGTACCCCGGAGTCTTTTCCGGACATTGTCCAACAATCGTCAAATCCAAAACCGACGCATTTATTTGGATTAGGGTCTTCTTTTGTCAGAAATTCATCGATGCTATATGCAATAGATTTCGCTTCCAGACCTTTCAGCTCAATAAATCCGACAAACATTTCTTGGACTTTGTTGGCTTCCTCATCAAAATATCGCAGCCCTATCGATAATTGTTCAGTGCCATAAACGTTAGCTGTTTCGTCCGCTAACACCTATTATGCTTCTGTTGCTTTTACTTTCTTCATAATATATGCTCCGATTGCAGCTTGTAAAAGTCCTCGAGAATACCTTCGCCATAATATATACCACTCAGAGCTAAATCATGCGACCTGCGAAATGTAATGCAGGAATTGATAGATATTATAAGTTTCCGGTTTTCTTCAATAATACCCTGAGAGTATTTGTTGAGTTGAACATCTACAGGCACACTTCCGAGAAATTATTTAGCAGCTTCCAGTGCCGCCTTATGGAAGAATGTTTCCATGTGCTTCTTGCACTGCTCGTGAACATCTTTGAACTAACAAAAAGGCCTTATGATAAATGATCTAAATAGGCCTCTAAAGGTGCTTGGATTTGACGGAAACAACATATATTTAAAATGACCCTTTTTGGAGCCTGGAACGGGCCAACCATGGAGTTACGTTTCTAACCAGGAATAATTAAATTTTCTCTTTAAATGTTTGGCGTCTTCCGCAAAATTATATGTCGCAGAAGGGGACCAACAGTTTTCCAGCAATTCCTTCTTCTTTTCGGTTGATAACAACGATGCCCGTCCAATAAATCGACTGTAAATTGACGTATTGGCGTAGTGCTGTTTGTGAGTTATTACTCGTCGAACACTATGCAGCCTAACTTAAATTAATAAGGAAGGCACACTAATTATTATTGAATTAATACAGCGATGATAAAGTTTTGTATATCGTTTATTTTCCTCTTCTTACAACTGTGTTCTGTTCGAATGGTGAATAGTGACTGGTCTACATTACTGAATTTTACAAACTAAGAACTATATAAATTTATGGTCTGCCTTTCGAGGCCGAGTAGGTACCTAATAGAGATACTGCCTGTCGACAAACAATTCTTTGAGAGGGTGCAAGATCTGCTTTTACTGTTGGAATTTCTATTGAAAACTATATTGCACATAGTAAAATGAATATCTCGAGGATGAAATACCCGGAACCATAAATATAACTAACAAACATTGGTTTCTACGAATTCTTAAAAGGCAACTGAACATACCGCGCGCCTTGAACGTACTACGTTCAAATGTTGATTTATAATATGAATTTGATGAGCTACAAGCTATTCATACATGTACATCTGAACGACTTGCTATCCTTCTAAATCTATTCTACTATAAACTAATTGATACCTAAAAACAATATTTACAATATACAATAATTACAATATACACTTGAATTTATCGTTCAATTGGCAAAGGTGCAATGCGCGCGATGCTTCGTTTGTATGTCCCAGACTGGGTCCTTACGGTCACAACACGCACTTTACCGTCGTCTCCCGGAAAAACTTCCGAAATTCGGCCAAGGGGCCAATGCAGGGGTGGTGTGTTGTCCTCCTTCAAGAGAACCATAGTGCCTAATTTTATACTCTCAGCAGGTTTCTGTTGCCACTTTGTTCTAGTATTAAGTTGGTTCAAGTATTCTTTGTACCATCTCTGCCAAAAGTGCTGCTTAATGAACTGTATATGTTGCCATGTGGACAACCTGTTGACAGGCTCCTTGCTAATGTCTGATTTGGCAAACTTGTGAAAGTGTCTCCTATGAGGAAATGAGCGGGTGTCAAAGTTTCGAAAATCATTTGGATCTTCGGACAAGGGTGTGATAGGTCGGGAATTAAGGATTGCTTCAATTTCATTTGTATAAGTCTGTAACTCCTCGTATGTAATAATTGATCTCCGATTACTCTATAATAGTGATATTTAAATGATTTTACTGCCGCTTCCCACAATCCGCCGAAATGTGGTGATCTAGGGGGTGAGAAATGCCAGCTGATTCCCTTATCCTACCAGGAAATCCGTGATGATATCATTATGAGATTTTGAATTAATTAGGTTCGCGAATTTCTCGATATCATTTTTAGCCCCTACAAAAATTGGTTGCATTATCTGAATATAAATTTAATGACCGTCCTCGTCTTGCAAAAAATCTACGTAATGCACCTACAAATGCATCCGTTGTCAAATCTGTAACTAATCAATATGTACCGCCTTTGTGACGAAACATACGAATATGCATGCATATACCTTTAATTTGTTTCGATTTCTGAATCGTTTTTCCTTAATAAAAAATGGTCCGCAATAGTCTATTCCAGCATTCAAAAATGGTCGGTTTGGGTCACACGATTTTTAGGTAGATCACCCATGAAGTACGGGTAATCTGTAGGTTTGGCACGGAAACAAGTACACATTTTCGGATGACCAATTTTACCGTGCTCTTACCATTGATAGGCCAATATTTTGATCTAACTGCGTTAAGTGTTGCTTGCGTACCACTGTGTAAATGTATAATGTGTTGTTCGTGAATTAATAATTGAGTAATATGATGATTCTTTGGCAAAACAATGGGATGTTTCTCAGAATAATCAAGAGTCGAATTTTTTAATCGTCCGCCTACCCGAATCAAACCGTTATCATCTAAAAATGGACTTAGTGCCTTAAGTTCGCTATTTGAATTCACATTACTACTCTTATATAAATTTTGTATATCATTTGGGAAACATTCGTACTGTAATCCCTTTAAAATTTGATCTAATGCGTTGTTAATTTCATGTATTGCTAGATGGCCGGATAACTGAGGTTTTTTCTTACGACTATTGTTGACGAAACGTAATACATATCCATTACTCTTTTCGTTTTTGATATGGTTGAGAATTTCATTATCACTAGGCGAGGTTCCACAGAAGCCGATAAAATTTGTTGTCGCTTTCAATTCAAACATTGGTACTATTGGCATTGATCGATTTGGCCAATTTGATTCGTCTAATTGAAGCCGATTTCGGTCCTGTTTCCAATCGTCGTTTTCTGAAACTCAATAGGTAGCTGACCGCGTGAAAGAATATCTGCATATTATGTTCACTAGGTACGTGTTTCCAGCGCATCGTTTTTGTATTATCTCTGATTTCCGATACTCTGTTCGCAACGAAAGTTTTCAAAAGATATGGTTGGGTATTAATCCATTGTAGCGTGATAGATGAATCTGACCATAAATATATTTCATCAATTCGTTTATTAATTATTGGTGAAACTATATTTATAATTGTGATAATAACAATGCCGCGCATAACTCTAATTTTGGAATGGATATGGTTTTAAGTGGAGCTATTCGATTCGTGAGCAAAATAAATTCGTGAAAATTTCGCCATTTTTGTCTATTGAACGTATGGTAGCAACAGGCCCCATATGCTCTCTCACTTGCGTCGCAGAACCCATGGATTTCAATGCGCTTGGCGTTTTTAATGATTGTCTTCCTCTCAAATTTATTTTATTCAATTTTTGTAATTGTTGTTGTAAATTAATCCAAGCCGTATGAATATTTTGTGGCAGCGATTCATCCCAACCTGTATTGCATTGCCACACATTGCTGCATGAGAATTTTCGCGCTTACTATTACAGGACCCAGTAAACCTATCGTATCATAAATCCGTGCAATATTTGACAAGACGCTTCTTTTCGTGATTTTTGTATCAAATTGTTCACTTACTTCATATGTAAAAGTATCGGTTAGTCGATTCCATTTTACCCCAAGTGCTTTTGTTTCCAACTTATTGTTCGTAAATAAATTAACGTAAGATTGTTGACTAGGCATTGACTCCACAATCTCTGTGTTATTTGAAACCCACTTTCTCAGCGTGAATCCCCCTTCTTTCGTTAAATTAATCAATTGATCTCGTAAATTTTTTGCATCTTCTATCGTATCTGCCCCTGTTATAATATCGTCTACATAACTATCCCGTTTAATGACTGTACTTGCGACAGGATATTTTACGCGTTCGTCTTCCGCGAGTTGAAGCAAGACGCGAGTAGCCGAATGGGGTGCGGAAGCGCAACCGAACAAAACAACAGGAATATAAAAAATCTTTAGTTCTGCCGTATCGTTTTCACGCCACAAAATCAACTGATATTGAACGTCTCTTTTATCAAGGAGAATTTGTTTGTACATTTTTTCGATATCAGCTAACATGACTATTTGATGTGTCCTAAATCTGAGAATTATCTCGAAACTTGAATTCTGAACGACCGCTCCAACCTTAAGACAATCGTTCAGTGAAATTCCGTTACTTGTTTTTGCTGATGCATTATATACTATGCGTACCTTCGTTGTATCACTTGATTCCTTTATGACGGGATGATGTGGAAGAAAACAATGTCTTTTTACTAATTTCCTGTAACTTAATTTCTACCATATGGGCCTAATGTAATAGCCTCACGCATTCCTTCAATATATTGTGATTTCAACTCCGCGTTTTTAGCTAACCTGCGCTCTAATCTATAAAACTGTTTCTCCGTTGAACTGTATGATTCACCTAGTTTTTCAATTTTGTTGTTGAACGGCAATCGCACAGTATACCGTCCTGTATCCAAATCGCGTTTTTGTATGACGTTTGAAATGTACTTCTACCTGATACTCTTCTTCTGATAAGAATTTCCGTTTTTCGATTTCTTCGATTTCCCAGAATCTGTTTATACTCTTGTCTAACGAATTGAATGTAAGCATACAATATTTGCTAGTACCGAATAATTATTGTGTTCACCTATCTTACCAGAAAATTATCCAACCTAATTTTGTTTTATGTAACCGTGCTTTATGTCCCGGAATTTCTATTTGTCCTATACACAAAAGATTATAAAAGACTTCTACTCCTAGCAATGCATCAATTTCTCTTGGCTCGTGAAATCGCGGAATCAGCAAGTTTTATGTTATGAGGAATATTAAGCGCGTGTTTGTTTAATGATTATGATTCGGCAGATTATTACAGATTTTAGGGCAAAACTAAGAACTCGAGTATCTCACTATAACTACTGTGATTTGAACTGTATTTCCGCATTAATTGAGTGCCTTATACGCGTTTCTAAACGATTCAAACCTTCAACTGGTAGATCCACGGTTTTCAACGGCAAGTTCAATAAATCTGCGAAACGTCTTGTAATAAAATTGGACTGCGATCCACTGTCCAATAATACTCTAGCCTGAAACATTTTACCATTTTTACCTTTTATATCGATCATTGCAGTTGATAGTAATATTTGTGTATGCAAAATCGCATTATGCGACTTCGTGCTTGGACCCTGAGAACTATCTAAATCTAAATTCGTTTGGTGCTTCGCGATTTGTTTCGTTTTCTTTCATAATGTAAAAGAGTATTATGCCTTTTGCCACATTTTTTGCACGAAGACCATTTACACTCAGTGCTACGATGTCCTGAATTAAAGCAATTTTTACATAACTTCGCCTTTTCAACCCTTTCCGCGCGTTCCCTTATTTCCCATTTTCAAAAATTCCATACAGGCGTTATACTCTATGTGAACCTTTGCAAATAAAACACGAATAAGATTTATGAGTTGTATTCATTGACTGTCTTTTATTGAGGTGATTAATTTTCCTTATTGGATGGTTGATTTTTTGTGTGACATGAGTTGCGGTTTCGTGTAGTATGTGATATCGTTGTTCTAAGAATTCCATGAATGAAGCAAAACTTGGTACTTCTGAACCCTTAATTATTTTTTCCCATTCCGTATGTGTATTTCTATCGAGTTTAGCTGTTATAAGATAAATCAGTAGCGTACCCCAAGTGTCAACCGGTTCACCTAACGACTTTAATGCGCGTAAGTGTGTTTGAATTTTATCGATCATTTTTCTCAAATTCAATTGCGGATTCCTTCGAAATATTGGGTTGTTCTAATATAAATTTTATGTGATTTTGAATAATTACTCTCTTGTTGTCAAAACGATTTTTCAATAATTCCCACGCTACGGCATAATTTTGTTTCCGTTGTTTCTAGTGCGTTTATAACGAACTTTGCCTCCCCTTTCAAACATGACCTCAAATAATGCAATTTTTGAATCCCAGAAAGACTATCCTCATTGTGAATGATTTGTTCAAATGAATTATAAAAATCTAACCATGTTTCGTATGTACCGTCAAAGGTAGCTAGCTCAATTTTGGGTAACCTGATGTTATTAGATACTGTAATATCCGCACTTTGTAATTTATCAGAACGATATGCTCTTTGAATGTGAATTTGCCGCAGATGAATAACTTTCTACTAAGTCATGAGCTCTACTTATTGTGCTGTAATAAAGAATTTCAAACTCGTCAAATTCGTTAGATTCTTCATTGGATATTTCGTCGATTTTAATTTGTATATTTTCAAACTGATCAAGACTATTTTCGATATTTTTTCAAGCGTAACTTAACTTCAGTTGAACTATTCGGAGTTTGTTCGTTATTTAAAAAATTAATGAACTTAGTGAGTTTAGATTTTAGAATACTCCTTTGTTTTCTTAATGAAACTAACTCGTTTGATTCTGGCATATTTATGAAAAGTATTATAGTTACAGATAAATGAAATGTAGAAGCAGGGTTTGAGTGATATGTAATATAGGAGCTAAGACACTTATCTTAAGTTTGGCTTTTCTGGTTTGAAGAAATCCCTCTGGTCGGTGAGGATGAAATATGCTGATTCTTCCTTCTTTTGGATGATTGGGATTATTGACTTGATTGTATACACTGTATTTGCTCCACTTGAATTCAACGATTTATGTTTCTGAGTCACCTTCACAGTTCACGTATTAATTCACTTTATTATCACTGCTGCGTTTTTATATATTGAATTATTCTTGGTTTTCGCGTACAAACTGAACTGTTTTCCCGGTGTATAAGCTTGTGCATCCGGCTCGAAGGACCATGTATATTGACGTATTGGCGTAGTGCTGTTTGTGAGTTATTACTCGTCGAACACTATGCAGCCTAACTTAAATTAATAAGGAAGGCACACTAATTATTATTGAATTAATACAGCGATGATAAAGTTTTGTATATCGTTTATTTTCCTCTTCTTACAACTGTGTTCTGTTCGAATGGTGAATAGTGACTGGTCTACATTACTGAATTTTACAAACTAAGAACTATATAAATTTATGGTCTGCCTTTCGAGGCCGAGTAGGTACCTAATAGAGATACTGCCTGTCGACAAACAATTCTTTGAGAGGGTGCAAGATCTGCTTTCACTGTTGGAATTTCTATTGAAAACTATATTGCACATAGTAAAATGAATATCTCGAGGATGAAATACCAGGAACCATAAATATAACTAACAAACATTGGTTTCTACGAATTCTTAAAAGGCAACTGAACATCGACCGATGTCATTTTCGTTGCAGTCATCTATTGAAGAATCGGGATGCAAGACCAGATCTTTGGATGAGCAAGGTATCGGCCGGTCAGCCTCGGAATCATCATAAGGACTTGTGCCTGAATGATAACTGAAAAATCTATTCCCTTTTATATACCATACGAAGATTTTTGAATTACTATCCAAACTAATTCCAGTGGGTGCAAAGCAAACTAACTTCAAAGTCGAAAAATCTGTACTAAAAATTGTTCATTTTGATGGGTATCAGAGCAAACAACTTTTAGTATAGGTTTTTCAACTTTTACAGTATATCAAAAAAATGTAGAGAATGATCCGACAATAGATTACAATTATGAACACTGCAAACGCTCGCGTCGGACTTAGTCTTAACTCCGACTTAGGACTTTGATTTCTTTGCATTTGACTACATGAATCTCTAGGGGGGGCAACTGCCCCTACCTATTAATAGAAATTTCTTTATGTTGTCCAGGGACTAATGCTGCTGTTGAAAGGGTATTTTCAATAGGGAATGATTATTGGAGCAGTGAGAAGTCGCAACTTTCTGTAAAAACATTATCTGCCGTTTTAACAGTCAAATTTAATATGCAAAATGAAAGTTGTTCGGATGTGGCTACATTATTAGACGAACATCCCCATTTAGCAAAAAAAATCCACTCCGAAGAAAAATATGTTTTTAAAAGAAAATAAAGTTTTTATCGTTTTATCGTTTTACATATGAAATACTTGAAAAGTGTATTCTTTTTGAACAAAAAATACTTGGTCACCTTTCAATGTATATATATATACGAGTATATATATATATATATATATATATATATATATATATATATATATATATATTATATATATATATATTTATATATATATATATATATATATATCTTATATATAAAATTCTCGTGTCACAATGTTCGTTCCCATACTCCTCCGAAACGGCTTGACCGATTCTCGTGAAATTTTGTGAGCATATTGAGTAGGTCTGAGAATCGGCCAACATCTATTTTTCATCCCCCTGAATGTTAAGGGTAGTCCACCCCTAAATTTATTTTTTTATTTTTTAGACAAAATTTTTGGTTTTTTTCACCCTTCTACGATCAACCCTTATTTTTTATTTGTTTATCTCCTTCGAAATGTCTCGACCGATTCTCATGAAGTTTTGTGTGCATATCGGTTAGGTCTGAGAATCCGACAAAATCTATTTTTCATCCCCCTAAATGTTAAGGGTAGTCCACCACTTAATTTTTTTCTTTATTTTTCTGACAAAATTTTCTGTTCTATTTTTTTATGATACAGCATTCAAAAATATATACAACCCTAAATTTTCACCCCTCTACGATCAACCCCTATTTAGACAGATAAAAATAATTTATATGGCAGAACAACGTTTGCCGGGTCAGATAGATAGATAGATATGTAGATAGATAGATAGATAGATAGATAGATAGATAGATAGATAGATAGATAGATAGATAGAGATACATTAGCAGATAGATGAATATATAGAAAGACAGATAGATAAAAATAATTTTTATGGCAGAACAACGTTTGCCGGGTTAGATAGATAGATAGAAAGACAGATAACTATCTAGATAGATAGTTAGATAGGTAGATATACATCGGCAGATAGATGAATAGATAGAAAGATAGATAGATAAAAATAATTTATATGGCAGAACAACGTTTGCCGGGTCAGCTAGTATATATATATATATATATATATATATATATATATATATATATATATATATATATATATATATATATATATATATATATATATATAATTATATATATTATATATATTATAATACTTATATATACTATATATATATATATATATATATATATATATATATATATATATATACTTATATATACTATATATATATATATATATATATATATATATATATATATATATATATATATATATATATATATATATCGTTTGAATTTGAATGAAATTTATTCGGAATATTTGTATCTTCTTCAGATAGCTACAGGAAATATAGCTCATATATCACATATTCCTTCCTTACGAATAACAGATATAATATGAGCCTCATATTATATCTGTTATTCGTAAGGAAGGAATATGTAATATTTATCTTGGACAGATTATTATGTAACGGTATAAACTGAATCAGTGGTTTCTTATATCATCATATGACAATTTGCCTAGCGGATTATCGATTCTCCTTTATTAAATTAAGCGCAAAAGCTTTGGGATTCAATATAATAGTATTTGTCATATTCAAAGAATGTGCGGTACTCAACGTGAGTATATATTCAGTTAACCTAATAATTTTAACATGCTGGAAATTGTTTAGAAATAGTATTTTTTTCTCAAGTAACCCCTAGAGATTAAAATGTATTTAAATTTTATGTAGTTTCGAAAAAAAAGTCCAAGTGAAGCCTTAAATTGTTTAAATCAAGTGATTAGAAGATTACGAGTGGACAATAAGTATTAGATGGTCATTTAACTAAAACTATTTCTGAGATTTTGCATAAATGAATATTTTTCAATGAGCGTATAAATATATATATATATATATATATATATATATATATATATATATATATATATATATATATATATATATTATATATATATAATATAATATAGATATATATTTATATAATATATATATATATATATATATATATATATATATATATATATATATAAATATATATATATATATATATATATATATATATATATATATATATATAAATCCTAATTCAACAAGTCTTATAAAAATATCAGTAGCTTTCTTTTTTAAGATCATTAGGTACATAACATTTTGTTCGTCAGTCGGTAAAACATGGATTTCTGCGGAATGTTTAAAATACCTAACAAATATAGACCGGATTGTGACCTTTCATAGGAATGTTATTATGTACGGTTTAGGTTAGTTTCGCTGATGCTTTTTTCTTTAATCTGATGCTTCCAGCCAGTAGCGTAACTAGGGAAGTTGCCGCCCTGGGCAGATATCTTAGTGGCGCCCCCCACCACCGTACAAAACAGTTTTAAAAAAATTTCCGTTTGGTTTTGTTGCTAAACAAGAGTGAGATGAAATTTATCAAATTCATATAGGAAAAGGTGGCATAATATTTTTCTGTATTGCTTTAAAAAATCCTTAAATATACATTACACATTCTAAACATAAAGAAGCTGAATTGAATGAAAATAATGCTTACTCAGTAAAGGATACATTTTGATGAGATTTATGTAAAAAAAATCCAGCAGTGCAGTTTTATCAATTTGCTGTTGTATGTGGTCATAAATAACACTGCCGTGCTTCCATTTCGAAAATGTTGAGCGATGTGCAGGGCTGCATGGTCGTGGATTTAACAAAAGGGTTCTTTGATTTAAATCTGCTCTATTCAAATCACTCATCAGGATTCAAATGTTAGTTTATATCAATTGATTAAATTAAAGAAATCATTAATTCAAATCATTAATCAAGTAATGAATTTCATCTAATACATAAAATGAAAAAACACAACACAAAAAAAAACGGACGCTTCTGGCGCCCCTCAAGCTTGTGGCGTCCAGGGCCGTAACCCTCTTGCCCCCCCCCACCTAAGTTACGCCACTGCCAGCTTTATGCCTCGTGTCTATATGAATTATTACCAAGGTTTCAAGTGATTATTGGAAAATTAGAGTTTATGAAAATAATCATTATTTTCAATTTATTCCAGAGAATTTTTTATATTTGCATATTTGCTTCAATTTCCCATAGTCAGTAGGTAGTTTCAATTATTTTCTTTTGGTTATTCATTTTGAAAGGTTAACTGTTCTTACCCACAAAGCGTTTCTGATAATAATTGAATTGTTTTCGAAATTGAAGGACTTTTCCAAAAAAATGGATTATTTTTTGATATCAGAATGTACCTTTACGATTGATCTAGTTTTGTTTCTAACAATGACTGCATTCTGAAATAAGTATAAATTTTTATTTTCTTCCGAAGATTCTTTTCAGAGAAGTATCAAGCGCATAAAAATATTAATAATCGAAAAACCAATAATTAAAGCACCACTGATAATGAGGGTTTCTCGAAAAAGTTACTGAGCAGAACTAAAAATCTCTAAAATTGTTGATTTCCATTTAAAATTTCTGAATATTTTTATGAATAGTTCAAGAGATGAGTAGGGACCATTTAATGGTTTAAAGTACTGCAAGAGACACATTAGTTTGAACGGTTGAATTGTTCTGTCACGTTGATGTCAGTTTGGTGTTAGCAGTTTGTTAATACTCTTTTTAAAATAAAACTAATCATGACATCAATCATTACAATATCTGGAATGTCTTGCTTATGAGTTGTTGATTTTTATTTTATAACATTTGTTGATAGCTCAAATGTGAAAGACCAGTTATGCTGTAAAACAGAACATACGACTTCCTTGTTTCAGGCAAAAATGACAAAAAAATTCGAGTTTGACTGGCATATTCCAGTCCCTGAGTGTCTTTTGACTGGATGTGTATTTGATAGATGGACCGAGGAAAAGGATAACACTGATTTTGAACAGAAAGCTCTGTTTAAGGTTGATGAGTATGGGTTTTTCATTTACTGGAAAAGTGAAGGAAAAGTGAGTTGAATATTATTTTTGGTACCTAATTTTCTTGGTGAACAGAATCATGAATACATTTTTATATTATGATAAACAGTGATAACACCATTTGGGTTGATAATTTACTGAGTAGAACTTAAAGGTTTCAGTTCTGACTAGCTTACATTATTTTCTCTTTGGTTATTATTATTTATTAAATTTTTTTCAACTTTGTAACAAATTTAAATTGAATAGGCAACATAGTAATAAGAATAAACTGACTTATTCTATTTAAATACTGAGTAGAATTTTTTGAGATATTTGAAGTAAGAGGAGAATTAACTGCACAAACTAATGGATTCAATTGTTTATATTAATAACGTCATTTGAAAATACACTATTATAATTCTAGGTAAATTCCTCATCACATTAATTATATGGGACAAGTACTTCAATTTTTCATTGATGACAAGTTTTAGTTTAGATAAATAGTGAAATTATTGTGTTTTCATCAACATTATTATCATCCAGAATCTATTTTTCATAGGAAGGAGATGTCATTGAACTCTGTCAGGTTAGCGATATCCGTGCTGGTGGATTACCTAAGGATACAAAATTATTGAATTCCCTGATAAGCAAGCATGGAAATGATCTAGAAGATAAATCTCTGACAATTTGTAGTGGAACAGATTACATCAATATTAACTACCAACATTTGATCTGTCCAAATGCTGAAACTGCAAAGGTAAATCCTAAAAAGAATAATTTTTTATGAAATTTCAACTAACACATGATTGATTTTAATATAACTGATTTCAATGGCATTCATTTACATGATTGTTTTGGTCTAGTTGACCTGTGTCTAAGGATTAATTCAAGCATTGTCCTTAACAGGTATTATGGGAATTAGAAATATTTTTTTAAATTAATTTGATAAGCAAGAGAACTGTGCATTTTAAATGTGTTTGTCAATTGAATTATTGGTAAGAAACCAATCTACTTACATCTGGGTATATTAAATAAAAATTATATTGAAGTTTTTCAGATTGGTAGTTTTTTCTTAAATCAATTTTAATGACTCAAATGCACAATTTTGTCTGCAAAGGGACTAACAAGAATAGTCACATCTCAATAAACACTAATAATATAAACAAATATTACTGCTCATTTGATAGATATTAAGAACAGCTTGACTCGACATGCATGATAATTTCAAACTGAAAATTCAATTGAAAAGTCAAATATACTAAATTTAAATCAGTACAATAAATCACCAGAGTATCTATCCATTTTCAAGGTGAAAAGATAATATTTTGTAATGCAAATATTTTTATTACTTACTTAGTTTTTAATTACTGCATTTTATTTCAATGAATAATTATGAAATACAAGTCTTTTCATTTGAAAATCTTATCGATTTTCTTGAAACTAGAAGAATTCGAAAACCTTGAGTGTGTTTCTCTGAAATCGGTATAATCTTGAGTGATCTTTGAGAAATTCGATAAAATTTTTTTCCACATTTGTACATTAACCAATGAATAGATGAATGCCTACATTTAAATTGTGCAACCTGTTTTGTTGTTCAGTTACTTTAGGTGCAAAAATCAAACTGTACTTTTTCATACATAGTTCTGGAGGTGTAATGACAAATTTTAAAAATTTATTATAACTAGCAGGACAGATAGTTGAAAAGATTAAGTAAAGGTGACTAGTTCACATTCAGTTGGTTAGTATATTTGTGGAATTTTTAAATTATAGTATTGATTTCTAGTATTCTTAAAACTTCTTGCACTAACATGCAGAATGTTGGACTCTTAATTGAAATTGTGTCTCCCCAATTAAATGTCCAGTGAACTTCAAATTCTTATAATTATTAATATAACTTACTCTGGCTCTGCTTTGGTTTTTAAATTTATTTGAATTTGCCATACATATATATTATAGTTTTGTTCCATTTTGTATGTTATTTTGAAATCTAGCCAGAGAAAAAGGTTTTCAATTAATTAGAAGACTTATCACAGTAAGTTAGTGTGGAATCTTAATACATGTTTTATCTTTCGCACTTGTTACTAATTGATTTTTTTAAGGTAACTTCCTCATTGCTAATAGGCCAAGCTACAAAGATTTTTTCATGTAAAAAGTGTTAGAAGAAAACCATCTCCGCCGTTGTGTGTAAAATAGTTCCACATGATATAGTGATATGTTTTTCACTCGACTTTATTATTTATGTCTTTGTTATTAACAATTTTATGCGAAAAATCGCGTTTTTTTTAGTTTTTTGCTTATAAAATTGAAACTATCAGAGTAATCGTGATGATGTCAATAGACTTATTGTAGAAAATGAAAAGACGAAAAAAATGAGAGGTCGGACGACTCGATCAGACCCTTAGTCTAAGGGAAAATTGGAAAAAACCGTCCAAAATGCAGTTTTTTCAAAAGTTCATAACTTGGTTATTTTTTGAGTTGTAGCGTAGATCCTCCGGTTAGTATTATTTATCAATATAAACTTTATTTGTGCGAAGAGCAGGAACTGTCCGATGCATAGTTTTTGATCTGTGGCCATTTGATTATGTTACTATGCAATTTTCCAGCAGACCTGAATGCGACAGATATGGTCTGATTTCAATTTACTAAAAAGATTTTGAAAGTAGAATTCTCATAGTTCAAAACGTTCATCTTGGTTTTCCATAAAAACGCTGAGAAATATGTTAAAAATAAAGCTGAACATGACGAAAAACGGCCGAGCGCGTAAGAGTAGTTGAAGAGTGGGGGTAGAGCAGCAGGCAAGGAGAAGTATGACATTCGAAAGCGTCGGCATTTTGAACGTGACAGTAATTTCTAAACGTTGTCAGATAATAATTGTAAACCCCCACTCTTCAACTACTCTCACGCGCTCGGCCGTTTTTTGTCATGTTCAGCTTTATTTTTAACATATTTCTCAGCGTTTTTATGAAAAACCAAGATGAACGTTTTGAACTATGAGAATTCTACTTTCAAAATCTTTTTAGTAAATTGAAATCAGACCATATCTGTCGCATTCAGGTCTGCTGGAAAATTGCATAGTAACATAATCAAATGGCCACAGATCAAAAACTATGCATCGGACAGTTCCTGCTCTTCGCACAAATGAAGTTCATATCAATAGCTAATACTGGCCGGAGGATCTACGCTACAACTCAAAAAATAACCGAGTTATGAACTTTTGAAAAAACTGCATTTTGGCCGGTTTTTTCCAATTTTCCCTTAGACTGAGGATCTGATCGAGTCGTCCGACCTCTCATTTTTTTCGTCTTTTCATTTTCTACAATGAGTCAATTGACACCATCACGATTATTCTGATAGTTTCAATTTTATAAGCAAAAAACTAAAAAAACGCGATTTTTTGCATAAAATTGTTAATAACAAAGATATAAATAATAAAATCGAATGAAAAACATATCACTATATCATGTGGAACTATTTGACAAACAATGGCGGAGCTGGTTTTCTTCTAACACTTTTTGCACAAAATGCTCACTCTAAATCTCTGTAGCTTGGCCTATAAATGAATTGTGCAAATTTTCTGAATTATTTGCTCAACTTGGATATTTTCAACAAATTTTAAAAACTTTCAAAAAATTATTTTTATTTTTCCCTTTCTATGACATTTGAAATTAATGAATGTATTTGATCTACGTAAAAAATATATAAAGTAACAAAAAATATTACCATCTTTATTGAATGAATATCTTTGTTAAGATGATAATAAGTTATATCTGGGTAATGGTCCTCTTAATATTTTGGAAATTTAAAATTATTCTTAAAAGCAGCATAGACGGACTAAAATTTGCTATCTTGAATATGTTCAAAGGTTTGGCTGGATGGTTTGCGAAAAATTACACATAATGTGAAAGCAAATAACTTCTGTCCAATGACTTGTTTGAAAAAGCAGTAAGTTTCGTATTACAATTTAAATACATTTGAATGTGACTTCACATCTTCATATTTTCTCTCATCACTCAAATGTTTAATAATAGGTGTTTTTGAAGTGATAGGAATTTATGTTCTTGGATATAATGCACGAATCATAGTTAATCGATAGTTTTACAATCCATTGACTAAGAACTGTACTTAGTTTCATGTCATATTTGCTTCAACACCAGTATCAATGAAGGTCATGATGATTATAATGATGTAATTTACATAGGATTTCCTCATTCACACATTCATTAATATTATATTAAAAAAATTGAAAATTTTCAATTTTTTTATTTAAAATATGTACATTCAAGTTATACTGTGTTAAATGCCATTTTGGAGATAAAACTCAATTTAAGTACATCTCTATCACAATAGAAAACTTATCGAAATTTTTAATCATCTTGGAATACATAGATAGTATTGTTCAATAATAAATAGCTATTTATTCCAGAATTTTAAAATGATAACAAGTTTTTCTATTGAAGTAACAATAGTGAATGAAGAATATCTAGGTTCCATTTCTCCCCTAGACGGTTTTTTTTCCTACCAGTATAGAATTGGAAAGAAAAACTTCTCGCATGCTCGTCTTTTAGACATTAATTTTATTTTTGCATGGGCATGGCTATAGGAATGGCAAGCTGCCTTGAGGATGATAACTCACAACAACAAAATGGCTAATATATGTCCAAGAACAGCCTTAATGAAACAGTGAGTCGCTTCCATTTGTCTATTTTTTTAATGACTATCGAATTTAAGATTTGATCAATTAACTCAAGTGGCCTCATTGTGTAATTATATATATATATATATATATATATATATATATATATATATATTTATATATATATATATATATATATTTATATATATATATATATATATATATATATATATGAAGAGTACACGGGAATAATGATCAGAGTGACAAAACATACAATTCGCAGGATTTCAAATTTAAGATTCACAGACTCAAAACTTACATTTAAATTACGCTTAAAGTGTGGTTTTATACATTCATGTGTTATGTATTTGACTATAATGTTGTTAAGCAAAAACTAAGTTGATATGATTTGTAGTATTTCCAAAATAAAATAATTCTTCATATTGTGCCAAAACATTGTATGGAAAAATGATCAGAGTCCTGTACTCTCTGTTCATTATTGAATGGAATAGCAAACACCAAAATAATGTTTAAATGATTCTATTTTATTTATTTTATTATATAGCATACAATATTTTGGTTGATATTTTCAGAAAGAAAAAAATGATTAGGTAGCAATTGCACTAATTGGGATCTTTTCTTCATAACTTTCCATCTCGTCAGAATTATTGTTTGAAAACAATAGGAGTTTTGAATAAAACTCTTGTGCAGGTGGTTCGCAAAATCGTTCGAGGTGTTGCAAATCTGCAATTTTTTCGGGTTTTAGATCAAATGGTCCAGCATAAAGTGCTTTCAGTATAGTTTCTGATGGTATCTGTTTCTTCTTTGATTTTGATGTGTTTCTCGAAGTCATTTTTAGACTGGTTATTTGAAACATGCCATTGTAAGTTTCTCGGTGAGCAGCATTTGTGGTTTATCCTTGGTCACTTTCAAAGACAAAGCAGGTCGGGTTCCAATCGCACAAGTTTTCTTATACAGAGGTTGAAGAAACTTACTCCAGTTTTTAAACATTTCTTGCTGACAGTCGATTACACTAAATGGACTGGGTTTGACTCGACTGTTCCTTATAACAGCTCTCCAATCTTCCGGTATCTCAGCATGTACATCTAAAGCATCTGAATAGGTGGTTGGACTCTGATCATTTTTGTGAAGTTGCGCGTGGACTATGATCGTTTTTGCGTAAACCAGTGAATTTTAAAACGTTTATAACTTGGACTCTGAGTATTATTTTATAAATCGGTAACGACCAAACGAAAGCTCTTGTAAAACTTTACCAGATGGCACTAACAGTTTAGTTTCGACCAAAATTGGACCCTGATCATTATTCCCGTGTACTCTTCTTATATATATATATATATATATATATATATATATATATATATATATATATATATATATATATATATATATATATATATATAATTGTGTTGTACTTATTGATGTTTAAGGTAAGCAAAAATGCATATATGAAAGGATCTTATTATACCTATTCTTCATTTTGATTTTCTCTATTTAATCGATAAAATTTATTTGTTCTTTCATTATGGGGGTGCTAAGATATTGATATTTGAATAATATTTTCCATTCAACATACGTTTTATATGCGGATTTAGCAGGTTTTTGATTTGGTAAAAATATTCTTTAAAAAAAAAATTTCAGTTTTATTACTTTATGGTTTTTAAAAACTTTTTATTAGTCTGATTTATTTTGGTAACAACGAATGATATTTTTCAAATGGAATTTCAAAAGTTATAATCAGTAAGAAAAAAAATTAATTATACGCTGATAGTTATTATGTTTTTTCCAGAGTAATTTTCATGCGTTATCTGATTGTTATATTGTACCATAGTGTAGGAACATTTGCATGAAAAAATCATTATTTTTAACGCAACACATAATTTTGTGAATTTTTTCGTCGTAAATCTACAAATATAAAAATTTATCCTTTTATGTCAATTATCTGTAATACCATAATATGTAAAAAGAGGGAACTCACAATTTCGTCAAAATGAGTCCAGAATTATAAAAAAAATGATACATTGGTACTATATTTAAAAAAGAACACGATGACAAATTTTTTGCCTAGATGTCTTTGATTTGTATCATGATGAAAAAGTTTCTTCATTTTTTGGTTGTACTGCTCAAGTGACTACATATTACGTATTATCCCAATATATATTTAGTTATATTTTCCCCGAAAATAATGGACTATTGTACTGTATTGAAAGTCAACATTGAGGTGAGGGAATGGTTTTTAATCCCGTTCATACTGGCTGGACAACCATTTTTGTGGATATATATATATATATATATATATATATATATATATATATATATATATATATATATATATATATATATATATATATATATATATATATATATATATATATATATATATATATATATATATATATATATATATATATATATATATATATATATATATATATATATATATATATATATATATATATATTATTTATTCGAATTGTTGTTGCCTGTGATCTATTTTTAATCTCTTGATAATTATTAGCAATAACAGGCTGGTTGAATCTTAAAAAACTCGATTTTATTCAAAGAGTTGACGTTTCACTACGATATTCGTAATTGAAATTTCTTTGACATTTATTGATGTGAAAAAATTGAAAAAATAAGGCTGCTTTGTCTTGCTAGTTATTTATTATATGCTATTCAGTCTAATATTAACATTCAAAAATGTTATCATTAGATGGTAAGGGAAACCAAAGAAACCTTTACCTACGTAATGTTTGAAAATAAAAATAATAGGGTACTATTTATCTAACAACAAAGAAATTAGTCATGGGAAAACATTAAAGATGTGGAGTAAAATTATCGGTATAGTACGTTTATATGGAAGCAGCCGTTGACACGTGTTTCGGACTCTTTGGTCCCCATCAGAACGGCGTAGCAAAACATTGGATTGAAAATTTGAAGATGAAAATAGTACAACAAACAAAATCCTCTGATACGGAAGACAATCACCCTCATTGTGGTTTATTGTTTGAACTCTCCGGTATGGGAGATTTGGTCAAACTTTGCCACGGAGGCGATTAATGCTATCCGCGAGAACTAAGACTAATTTCTTTGTTATTGTTTATTTACTCGTTCTTAGTTCTCGCGGATAGCATTAATCGCCTCCGTGGCAAAGTTTGACCAAATCTCCCATACCGGAGAGTTCAAACAATAGTCCACAAAGGTGTGATTGTCTTCCGTAGCAGAGGTTTTTATTTGTTGTACTATTTTCATCTTCAAATTTTCAATCCAATGCTTTGCTACGCCGTTCTGATGAGGACCAAAGAGTCCGAAACACGTGTCAACGGCTGCTTCCATATAAACGTACTATACCGATAATTTTACTCCACATCTTTAATGTTTTCCCATGACTAATTTCTTTGTTGTTAGATAAATAGTACCCTATTATTTTTATTTTCAAACATTACGTAGGTAAAGGTTTCTTTGGTTTCCCTTACCATCTAATGATAACATTTTTGAATGTTAATATTAGACTGAATAGCATATAATAAATAACTAGCAAGACAAAGCAGCCTTATTTTTTCAATTTTTTCACATCAATAAATGTCAAAGAAATTTCAATTACGAATATCGTAGTGAAACGTCAACTCTTTGAATAAAATCGAGTTTTTTAAGATTCAACCAGCCTGTTATAGCTAATAATGATCAAGAGATTATATATATATATATATATATATATATATATATATATATATATATATATATATATATATATATATATATATATATATATATTGGAACAGATCAAATAAGCTGAAATTTGGTATCTAGAGTTATTCTTGAGGCAGAATCAAAATTTGTTGAAACTGGTGGCAAAAGATGTGTCTTTTGGATTGAGTTGATGTTACAGAAGTATCCTTTGCGTATTTCAACTCTTCTGTAAACTCCGCTATTTTAATGTAGAGACTTCATGTTTTTTAATGGTTTTTTAAGATTTTGTTCACCTCCACAACCCTCCATATTAACTGAGGGAGTTGAGATTTTATAAAAAAGAACAAAAATTAAGGGAAAATACGACCTTAGTGAGAGAGCCCTGCGGTTCATGCGTTTTTTGCCTAATATTTACAAATAATATGGTCCAATATTCCGAAACTTAAACAATGCGTATTAAAGATTAAATCAAATTATATCTTGTTGTTTGAATTAACTGTGATAGTAATAACATCAAACATGTTTTTGCTTCAGTAATCGGACTATCAGTATTCTTATACTTTCACTCATCTGGGCCTAAAGAAAATATTCTGAGGAATGAATGACTACTTGTTTACATTCAGTTACTAGGATTGCTATAAAAATGTACCCGTTTTCTTATAGTAGACAAACATAGTCATTCTAGGTAATTTGAAATATCCATAATCCATTCATGAAACTATAATTTACTTCTGATAGAAAACTAAGTAAAGATTCAGATAAATTGTGTATTAATTTTTCTTCAATTATATTTTAAATTTAACAGTGCCATTCATTATATAAATACTTGCAAGCCATGCCGCTTTTAGGATTAGTTGAATCGATCTTTGACCCTGAATTGTTGAACTGCGAAGAACTTATTAAGAAAGTGAATGACGCATGTCAAATTTTTGTTTATTTTTTTCACAAGTTTTGTCAGGAAAATATAAAGTTGGGCGTTGAGTACCTTGTTTATGAATTGGCGACCATTTATAGGGTCCGATCTTTTTGGGTAATTCTCTAAAAATATCTCGTTCATGTTATGGAAGTAAGAAATAAAAAATAAAGAGAAATAACATCCAACAAGACTAAGTATAATATTGAAAATGCATTTGACGTGTTGCAATCATTGACATATCCTATGGAGACTACTTAGACTTAGAACAAAGTTTTATATGAAATTCTCATTAATTCTTTTGGATAAAATGATTAGTAGGAAAAAAATTTCAAAGGAAATTTGTCAACAATTTTTAGTTATAACTTGAAATGTTTGAATGATAGAACTTTTCAAAATAAAACTACCCCAAAAAAATGTTTTACGTTTTTGGATATAGGAGGCAATATTTAATTAGTCCAGTGGTTCAACTGTGATAAAAAAAAATATCCATGAGTCGAAAGCTTTTGCTTTTCGAAAGTCCTCCTCTTTAACGTCAAGAGGAAGAAAGATGATTAAATTGAAAAAAAAATCGGCCAAGGACTCGCTCACGAAGGGCTCCTTACCATTGGCTATGCCCCCCTTAAATATTTATTTAATTTTATTATTTATTATTAAATTATTGGTATTGGTAGGTTTGGATGGTGACCGATGCGCTGCGACCTTATTAGATCTATTGTGCCCCATCTTCTTCTGCTTCTCGATGTGTTCTCGTTTTACAGCAGCCCCTCAAGCCTCAATACCTTCAGGAATTTGAGAATTTTAAGGGGGTCTATTCGTGGTATTTCTTCTACAGTCAGCTGGTATGATCCCAGTGTGTTCAGTCTTTCATGGTGCACAGCATAGCACTCCATCAGTATATGGTGAGGTGTTTCTGGACGTTCCTTGCAGAATCTGCAGGTGCTGTCCCCCTCTAAACCTAGCTTCCTTAGGTGTTCTTTGAGTCTGCAATGCCCCGTAAGAAATCCTGTGATTGCCTTTAGACTAGTTTTGCTGAGGTTAATCAGTGTCTTCGATCTTGCTCGGTTGAACTTTCCGAGGAGATCTTTGGCCTGCCTCAGTCCTGGAAGTCTTTGCCAGTATGTTGCTCTCATTGCTTCTTCAGCTTTATTGAGTTCTTCATGGAAGTAAGATTTTTCAAGTCCGCAGAAAGGCTCTGGCCCGATTAGTGGCGTTGACGCACCCTTTCGTGCCAGGGTGTCTGCTTGTTCATTACCCTTCACTCCGACGTGCCCCGGCACCCAGAGGAGGATCACTTTGTTGTTCCTGCCCAGATCGTTTAGTTTGTCTAGGCATTCACAAACCATCTTTGAGTTGTTGTTATAAGAGCTCAACGCTTTGATGGCTGCTTGGCTATCAGAGAGGATCGCAATATCCTTGTTCCGGTATTTCCTATCGAGGTTGAACTGAATGCACCTTTCTATGGCGTGAATTTCCGCTTGAAAAATACTAGGGAACTGGCCCATGGGTTCTGAGTATTTGGTACGAGGCCCAACGACTCCTGCTCCAGTTCCTTCGGGAGTTTTAGACCCGTCCGTATACCATATTATGGTATTCTTCTCCAGTGCTCGAATGGATTCTATGCTCCATTCCTTCTTGGTATTTAATTCCGTTCGAAATAATTTCTTGAAACTAAATTTCCTGGTAATTTCGTCAGTTGGGAGGTCAGCAAGGTGTGCACTTCCGGTAAGGGTTGAGTCCCTTGTACCGTATGCAGCACCTTTGAGTCCAACTTTAGCCAACCTGAGGTTTGCTCCCCAAGCAGTTCTCCTCGCCATGATGTGGAGAGGAGTGAGGTCCAGGACTACCTCTAGTGCTGCTGTTGGAGTCGATCTCATTGCTCCTGTTATTATTAAATTAAGAATATAACCGAGTATTTTGTGAATATTGCAAGTGCCTACCTGTTGCTATTATTGGTATCGAGCAAAAAAGGCCAAAAACTTCGCGTTTGTTGTATGGGAACCCCGCTCAAATATTTATTTTGTTTTGTTTTTAGTATTTGTTGTTATAGCGGCAACAGAAATACATAATTTGTGAAATTTTCAACTGTCTAGCTTGATATACAGACTCAGTAATATGGTTCCGTTTTTACTAAAAAGTAACGAAATATCGAACCTCTTAAATATGCCAATTTGGAAACTGGAAAAATTCCAGCCGTTCCCCAGATATTTTGAAAAAACTGAAAATCGTCGATTTTGTTCCTATTTATTTTGTTCAGTAGATATTTGGAGTGGAATATTGAAACTTTGCATTAAGAAGTACCTACCAAGATGAAGAGCTTAGGAAATATTCTATCTTTTTTAATTTCAAAGAAATGCCATACAACTTTTGTTTTTATAGACGCCATAGGTATTTTTTCTGTATATCATATATCGAATGAAGCTCAATATTCGATTAATAACTATGTATAAAATGTAGACATTAAAACCTAGAACGGTAAAGAAAAATAGTAAAATATTTATGGGTGTGGTAGGTCATGATGATGAGAAAACTCCTGGTCCTGGTGAATTACCTCTTTATCCAAAATTCCAATATTCCTACAATCCGCGAATTTAGTTTCTTTAAAACATCTCGGGAACTGCTGAAATTTTTCCAGTCTGCAAATTGGCATATCTTTATCTTTATTACGATTTAAAAAAATAGCAATACTGTCCCTATTAATTTGTCAGGACCCTGTATATGGCTATGCTTTATCGATATCGTCATAGATTCATTCTGAGGTAAAATTATATACTTAACGGTTATTTTTGTACAAGCATCATTTTTACCATATACAATTATTAGTACTAATTAAAAAAGGTAGAAGGATACTAACATAATTTGAAGCAATATTCTAATGTATTTATTTTTAGTTGGATGAGACTGACATTTCAAGTTGATCCAAGGGGCAAGGTACCAGTCAAGGTTGTAGCTAGAACATTTGCTTCCGGTAAGACAGAAAAGCTTGTTTACCAATGCCTATCAGACTTAGGCTTACCAAGTGGGAAAAATGACATAATCGAACCTGAAGACTTCATTTTTGACAAGTTTTATGCACTATATCATAAAATTTGTCCTAGGAACGACATTGAAGAACTGTTTCAAACTGTGTAAGTTTTATTAAAAAGATCCGAAATTTTAATATTATATAAACGATGATATAAGTACAAACTTTTTTTTTATTGACCGATCAGTACTGAAGGCAAAGGCGATACCATGAACATTGATCAATTTATTTATTTTCTGAATGAGAAACAACGAGATCCACGTTTGAATGAAATTTTGTACCCATTATATGATGAAAAAAGAGCAGCTGAAATAATAGCAACTTATGAGCAGGAGGAAACCTATATAAAAGAAAATAGATTATCTAAAGATGGGCTAATCAGGTGAATCCTTATTTAAGTTATTTTGCTCTACACCTTGATAATTAGATCAAGATAAAATCTTAATTTTATTTTAGTTAATAACGATGAAACTATGATAATTATATTAAATAGTTGATGGAATCCGTCGTTACTACGTGATAATTTAACATGATGAACAAAAACTAAATTTGAATTTACTACGTTTATTATCACAAAAATACTTTTAAAAAATATATAACACTGCGATTGCATTTTCGGTCACTAGGCCATCATCGGGCAGATTGAGTTAAGAACTGAATACATAATTATAGATTTGCGCTTACGGGTGGGAAATAATTATTGCAGGTACCTAAATAGACAAGAGCAACATATTTCAAGAAGGGCTAATCGAGTGAATCACCCAAATTGTTCTTAGAAAAGTCGTTATTGTTTGAATACACTAAATATAGGAGAAGATATCAAGTCAATCTGGTCGTTCAGCAAGATATCTTTTGCATTATGATTGAGTTTAAAAATTTCTAATGATTCCAAGTAAGTAAGTTTGGTTCCTTTCGGTAATTTGTGCATGATTTGAAAATTATATATTTGTGGAAATGGGTGGTGGTTTTCACGGCAATGATTTGAAAACGTTGAATCCGTTTTATTTAAAAAAAAAGATTGTTGGTGTTCTTTGAATCTTGTCTTGAACGATCGACCAGTCTGACCTATATACACTCCTTTACTGTGGTGAGTAGATCAGTAGGTCAATGTTACGATTGTATTCCATATCAGATGAAGAATGTTATAGCTTATACTTTATATTGTTTGTAAACTACCTGCAAGTACGATACACTTACTCTGCAAGTACGTGAGGCCAAGGCCGATATATTGATAAACACTGATATATAAATCAGAGGGAATCTAAGATAGGAAGTAAGTAAGGCTGAGAGATAGACTCGTCACGCTGCCCGAGCGGTCAGCGCTAAGCCTATATTCAGTAATGCTATAAATAAAGACCAAAAGTATAGTATGAACCTGTGCATCATTTAACACCCAGGACCAGGCATTACATGGCGATCCTGCCAGTTGTAGCATTGAAGAAAGTGACAGTTAGTGAACAAATATGGGAAGAAGAAGAAATGACCATCGCCCATAAAGATGCTGGCAACTAACCAATGTGTTACCAATGGTTGCTACACGGAACAGACGAGGACAACCCAGCAAGCCGAGTTAAGAGAATCTCCGATGTGTAAGGTAGGATCTACCCTAATATAAATGACTGCCTATGTGTTGCGTGTGTGGAACAGTATTGCAGACGAGTTAGGGACGTATCGGCCACTATGTGTGTAGACATAGAGTGGAATTGACATTTTTGTAAATATGACGAGAAAAGAGACTTCGTTATTTTTGTTATGGAGGAAAAAGGGACATTTATTTTTTAAATATTTATTGCTTTCATGCATTTTTTCTTCATTGATTTTAAGTTATTAAGAATTATAACCTTGTATATATATATTTTTTATTATTATTATTTTTATCATGATTAATTTTATTATTATTATTTTATTATGATTTTCCCTCTTTCATGCATTATCTATATATATAATTCAAGTTCGAGTGGGGTAGTGTTTTTGCATATTGTTATTTAATTTCGTGGATTACGATTTTTATTTTTGTGCACTATATAATGGCGATATTCTTATTTTTTGGATGTTCTTTGTTTCTATGCAATATCCGTAATTGGGGAAATTTTTTTTTTATTATTGATATTTGAAAATCGATTGCTGTAGATAATTATTACTATTATTTTTTGTTGGAGCTATTCTTCGTTAAGATTATGGAAAAAATTTTTTTTATCACTCGTTCTGTGCCATTAAAATGAATATGAATTGTGTGACATTATTATTATTATAACATTGCTATTTTGATAACATGGGTAATCTGATGACACTGACCGGCATTGACTCACTATCGAGTTACTATTGTTTTCATGAGTAATTGGTTTATTGAATGGATTTGGAACCTTGCGATCTATTGTGTAACAAATTGAAGGAAATAAGAACTTATTTAATAAAAATTGGACCAAAACGACGGCTTGAAAGTAGAGACATTGTTGAAACTAAATTAAACGAATCAAATAAAATTTATGAAGAGTGCAATAAATATTTTAGATCTTTCGATACTAGGAGAGTAGAGCCATCTGACCTTCAATTAGTTATAGATGAGAAAGCAAGAATCAACAATATTTTCCGAAGAATGTAATATATATGTCAAATATTTCGAAGCTAGAAAAATTTTTTTTTATGATTATGAATAATTTGCATTTACGTATTATTGTAGTTAAATCTTACTGAGACCTACTTCGGAAATTTTTAAATTTTTGATTAATTGAATAATTTAAATCTCGAAATCAAGTTTTATCTTAAATGAAATTGCTGATATTAGGCATCACAAGAGTTAATTATAAAAATCAGAGAAATTGTTTTAAGAAATTGTAAACTGTTACTCACTTGATGATACGCAAATAAGAAAATTAACTTATTATACTCAATGAAGCTCGAATATTTGAAGTTGTCAGAAGGGACAAAAATATGAAAATTTAAAAATTGTTTTTTTTAATAAAGTTTAAACTTTGAGCCCATTATCAAATATAGGTACTGCTAAGACTGATTATAGTTTCCAAAATAGTGTAGTATAGATAATGTACAATTATTTAATGGTTAAAAGGAGAGAGCAATTTTATTAAGGAGAATGCGTATATGACGCTCAGGGGATGGATTATGCCCCCTGCTAATGAATTATGTTTTAATAAATAATGAATTTTACTGTAATTACGAGATGAAATCGTTGGTAAAATGAGATGAAACATATATTTTTTTTATGCTATATATAGATAGCGACCACTTCTTAGTTAAGATGGATATGGTAATGAGGAATGAAGAAAAAGGTGGAGGAATAGTGTTGTACTAATGTTGCAACACTCTACAGAATCTAAATATTCGATCGGCATTTACGCGAGACGAAAAGTTGAGAATTTTAGAAGCTATCTGTAGAGAAGAATGGAATTAAAAGCTCTCAATTATTAGGAAGGCAAGGGAATATAATCAGTTTTAGGGACCTTAGTTATTATTATTGTGGATATATATAGTTATATATTGAGTTATGGTTGGTATTGTGGTTACATATAGATGGGTTATATTAATTGATAAATGAGATAAATGAAAGAGTCCACAAATTAAAGTAAAAGGTAATTTATACAGAGTACTATGGCTGAAATGAAATAATTATTAATATATCAAAAATATGGCGTATCATCACGAGAGTATAGGGACGTTAGACAGCGCGTATAGAGATTGTACGTAAAATGAATTGCTTTAAAAATTGTTATTGTAATTATAACTACTTCCAGCACACCTCCAGGAATGGATATGGTAATTAAACCATGCATAGGAAATTGAAAGAAAAATTTTAAATTATCATACATTTAAACGAGACAGAATTTTCTCGAGTAACCTCAATAAAATTCTTTCAATTAGCCCGAGAGGTGTGGTGAGTAGATCAGTAGGTCAATGTTACGATTGTATTCCATATCAGATGAAGAATGTTATAGCTTATACTTTATATTGTTTGTAAACTACCTGCAAGTACGATACACTTACTCTGCAAGTACGTGAGGCCAAGGCCGATATATTGATAAACACTGATATATAAATCAGAGGGAATCTAAGATAGGAAGTAAGTAAGGCTGAGAGATAGACTCGTCACGCTGCCCGAGCGGTCAGCGCTAAGCCTATATTCAGTAATGCTATAAATAAAGACCAAAAGTATAGTATGAACCTGTGCATCATTTAACACCCAGGACGAGGCATTACAGAACAAATCAGCTTATAAACTCCTGAACTTTCCAATTTTGAAGTGATATCTTTGGCATTGAATGAAAATTAATATTCATTCTACAAAAGCATCACATATAAGTTTTTGGCATAGATACGTTGATGATGTAATTGTTTGTTTTAAGGGCACCGCGAGACAATTAGATCAGTTTTTGAATTATATTAATAGCATTCACCCAAATATAACGTTATAAATTGAAAAAGAATTGGATCGACAGATAAACTTCTTGGATTTAACTATCTTTCATAATAATAATACTTTGAGTTTCGATATACATATAGAAAACCAACTTTCACGGATATATGTATTCCGTGATTGATTCAAATCATCCTCTTTCCCATAAACATTCTGCTTTTAATTCAATGATCCACAGAGCGTTTTCAATTCCATTATTCGTAACAAATTTAGTAAAAGAAATTTCGACTATAAAAATAATTGCTTCAAATAATGGTTTTCATACAAGTTTGATAGATAAAATGATAAACAAGAAACGTAGTCAACTAGCGTACAACAGCATATATCCTCAATTAAAAGTAGAAAAATCGGAAAAATTCACATGTTTAACATATTTTGGTCCTCTAACAGAAAAAGTTGCTAATGTCATACCTAAATGTAATATAAAAATGGCTTTCAAACCTAAGACAAAACTCTCAGGATTTTTATTCAATGCCAAAGATATCAATTCAAAATTTGAAAGTTCAGGAATTTATAAGTTGATTTGTCCTGTATGTAAAGGAGTGTATATAGGTCAGACTGGTCGATCGTTCAAGACAAGATTTAAAGAACACCAATAATCTTTTTTTAAAAATAAAACGGATTTAACGTTATCAAATCATTGCCGTGAAAACCACCACCCATTTCCACAAATAGATATTTTTCAAATCATGCACAAATTACCGAAAGGAACCAAACTTACTTACTTAGAATCATTAGAAATTTTTAAACTCAATCATAATGCAAAAGATATCTTGCTGAACGACCAGATTGACTTGATATCTTCTCCTATATTTAGTGTATTCAAACAATAACGATTTTTCTTAAGAACATTGTATTGTACCAATTTGGGAAATCCACTCGATAAACCCTTCTTGAAATATTTAGGTACCTGCAATAATTCCTTCCCACCCGTAAGCGCAAATCTATAATTATGTATTCAGTTCTTAACTCAATCTGCCCGATGATGGTCTAGTGACCGAAATTGCAATCGCAGTGTTATATTTTTCAAAATATTTTGTGATAATAAACGTAGAAAATTCAAATTTACTTGTTCATCATGTTAAATTATCACGTAGTAACGACGGATTCCATCAACAATTTCTATCTACTCTTTGGAATGTATAATTTTGTTAAAGGTATTTAATGTCTGATGAAAATGCTCCAGTATTTTTGGATCGTTTGGTTACTTATATGGATATGGATCAGCCTCTATGTGCTTACTATATAAATTCTAGTCATAATACTTATCTCATCGGTAGACAGTTTGGAGGAAAGTCATCAGTAGAGATGTATCGTCAAGTTCTTTTAGCTGGTTGTAGATGCGTTGAACTTGATTGTTGGGATGGTGAGTAATTACATTATAAATTTTTAAATGGAAAATATAGACAGTAACTAATTCTGACATACATCGTTCGTTCCAGGGAAAGGTGAAGATGAAGAACCAATTATAACACATGGACGAGCAATGTGTACAGATATTCTATTTAAAGATGTAATTTATGCTATTCGGGACACAGCATTTGTAACATCTGACTATCCTGTTATACTATCATTTGAAAACCATTGCTGTAAAACACAGCAGTACAAGTTAGCGAAGTATTGTGACGAAATTTTAGGTTAGAAAGATTATATAAATTTTCTAATATTTATCATATCAGTGGACACTAATAATGAAATTTTGTTTTATTTTCCAGGAGATTTATTGTTGAGAGAACCTCTAGAGGACCATCCACTAGAACCGGGATCGCCCTTACCACCGCCATCATTGCTGAAAAGGAAAATTCTTATCAAAAATAAACGGTTAGTATGTTTTTGATATATTTTTATTTTTTTAAAATTGTTTTTCTTCAAACTTTTTAACTTTGTTTAGATTGAAGCCGGAAGTGGAGAAACAAGAATTAGAACTGTTCAGAAAAGGTCAATTCGTTATTGAGGATGAAGAAAAAGAAGATGCAAGTGCATCTACAGATAGACCATTGCCTCCAGATATTTCGGCTGAGGTAAGGTTGATTGTATTTGTGTAGAGCGAAATTTCATTGTGGGATTTTATTAATACAATTGTTTATCTACTACAACCATTCGAATTCCTCTGTCTGTGTGCCGGCCTTATCCAACAATTCGTTTTATAACGGTCGATTGAGAAATTGTATGAAGCTTCCTCGGAATACATCACCAGATCGTTTTTTTGCACGCTGTACAAGTTAATATTGAATATCGTTGACGAGATTCGAAGATTTCAGTATTCCTACAGAAAACATAAACTACTCGCAAAAGAAAACAATACGAACTTGAGAATTTTTCAAATATAGTGATTTTTATGATGTTTTGCGTGCACAACTATAAAAGTTGAATATATTAATAGGAAAAATTTATATTTGTTTTAAATCATACCTAATTTATATTGTCTCATTATTGCAAAATTTCGCAATGAAGATTCGAAAAATGGCAATTGCAGTGAGTATCTTCTTCTGTAGCCTTACAACCAAGGATGGGTTTTTGCTGCCTGTACTACCTGCCTCCATCTCTTACGGTCTACTGCAATTTCCTGCCATCTATTTACTTCGATGCCCAGAGTTGAGAGGTCCTTCTTTATGTTATCTCGCCATCTCAATTTAGGCCTTCCTAGCGACCTCTTTCTCATATGTTACAATAGGTCTGACGATGGTCTTATATGAGATGATTTTTGAGGTTCTAGAGAGGTGCTTAGATAAGAAGAATGATCGTAAGACGAAGTAGCACTTATTTCTTTGTGTAATGCGATGTTTGATTTCTTCATGTATATTGTTGTCCGCTGTTAATATTGATCCAAGGTATTGGACGTTTTGTACATGCTCGAAATTAAATTCGCCGATTGTTACGTTTTGACGCAGTCGATCACGTGCAGGGTTCCTTGTGAAGTGCATGTATTTTATTTTATTTTCATTAACACGAAGCCCGATTTTATTAGCTTCCTTTTCTATGCATACAAAATTTTTTTCACGTTAATCGTACTACCCTCAACAACGTCAATATCATCAGCATACGCCAATAACAGACTTGGACCCCGAGGTCCAAATATTTGGGCGTGTACAGTTGCTGTTCTTGCTGCCTTCTCTGGTGCAATGTTGAAGAGAACAATAGAGAGTGTATCTTCCTGTTTTAGACCTGTGTTTATGGCAAATACCTCGCTGTGCTCTCCTTCCACCTTAACGCTGCTTCGTGAGCCCTCTATACATGCTTTAGTTATGCGCACTAGTTTACTGGGGATTCCCAGTTCTAACATTGACTCCCAGAGTCTTACTCTGATGACGCTATCGTACTCCTGTTCGAAGTCTATAAATAAGTTGTGTAGGTCTCTATTAAATTCCCATGACTTCTCTAAGAGTTGCCTGATATTGAAGAGCTGGTCTATTGTTGATCTACCACTTCTGAAGCCACATTGGTATTCGCCAATGATCTCCTCCGCATAGGGGACAAAACGCTCGCGTATTATATTTGACAGTATTTTGTATGCACTATTCAGGAGAGCAATGCCCCGATAGTTCCTACAGGACATTTTGTCACCTTTTTTGTGCAGGGGGATGATTACTCCTCCCCATTCGTCCGGCATTATCTCCTCCTCCCAGATCCGTACTATCAGATTGTGCACCGCTTGTGCCAATTGGTCTCCTCCTTTTTTAAAGCTTTCTGCGGGAATTCCATCCCTACCACTGGCTTTATTTTTCTTAAGCTTGCGTATGGAATTGCGAGTTTCATCTAAGGTGGGTGGGTTAACGTGTACTGCGGCCGTTTGCGTGGGTTCATTAGCACGAACTTACTGGCTTGGCTTGTTTAAGAGAAAGGCGAAGTAGGTTTTCCAAGTACTGAGCACTTCGTCTTTTGTCGCCGTGTCAAACCAGGATTTTTTTTGCCTCATCTTCGGTCCTAGAATTTTCTCATTGACTGTAGTGATGCTTCCTTTAATGTGCTTCCACATACTCTAAACGTCGCCTCCGTAATCCTTTCCATAAACAGTCGTTCTGTTTCATCGTCTTTAAGCTTATCTGTGTTGACTTGTTGTTCTTTCTCTGCTTTCAACCCTTTTTGAGCATCGATTCGTACTCTTACTTTGACTTTGACAAGCATTTGATCAGAATCAGCTTCAGCTCCTCTACACGTTCTTACGTCCAGTAAAACATTACAAAGAAACATTAGTGAAATCATAAGGTCTATGTCAAAAAAAGTATAGAAAAGCGTAATGAAGTTCGTTTCTGACGTGCGGCCCAAACCTCACTCGTTTTTTCTATTTTAATTTATTTATTAATCTCATGAAATGCTTGGATAAGTTGATCTCATTAAATACATACAAAAAAAGGGTGTGTGTGTGCAATTCACACACGGTAAAACTGAAACTTCAGAATGTTGCCTACGAGAGAATGAAATAAATATAGAGTATTAGGTTAATTATAAGGTTTATTATTTTTATAATATTTTTACCCAGCTCAAAAATTATTTCATATTTTAATGCTAAATATTACATTTCATATATCACACATTTAAGATATATTTTAACACACATTATTCAGATTCCATGTTTGCACTATGAACGAATGACACGAGAGGATTATGACTTAAATAGGAAACAAATTCTCTAGTTTCAATTCGATTTATATATCTTTGGAACACGGCGTCAATTACTGTTTTAGATCTGATAGTTGGTGGAGTGCGACTGTTGCACATTTTTAAATATATGTGCTACCATACGTTCAAACATATACACGTAGACAGCTTGGGCCGAAGCGAGTATTAGACATATGAGACGCTAAAGAAGTTTCACTTCAAAAATTACATAAAGCATATATCTTATATTTAAAAAGAAATGTTATAAAAAATGTTTATTATTGCTAATTGCAACTTACTACTTCTAATAACTTCTAAAGATTATATCGGATCCGATATACTCCTACATCTATAAAAAATTTCGATGAAATACTTTCTACTGTAGTGTTGTATCTATTCTGAAATTGGTATTCAATGCTCATTTCCATGTTCCACCTACCATATATTCAATCAAACTGGTTGTGTTTGCATCACAAAAATTATGAAAAGTAGAAATATGTTTAACTAGCTAGATTATGTCGAGTTATTCTAATAAGTTTTGTGAAGCAAAGTCTGTATTTTGATTTTTGGTTTATATTTATTAGCGATTTTTCTCCAAGTGTTTAGTGGTCCCATATAAATGTTTTAGTTATCAAAATAACACTCTAGTTCAGTGGTTCTTAATCGGTGGTCCATGGAAGCACTCGAGGTGGTCCGCGAAGCCATCCTAAAAATATTGAATAAGTCATATAATTGAATAAGTCTCGTTCGGCCATTTCAGCCCCCTTCACTCTATGCAATGTGACGAATCTGACGACGTTTGACAATGCTGTCAATTAATTTGCAATAAAGCATTAAAAAAAGAGTAACTGTTTTCCAAATGACTGGAAACGAGGCAAGGTGTTAATGAAATAAGTCTATATTTTGAAGAATATCGTCTTCAGTGGCAAATGCTTGATTCCAGCTCTGGTTTTGCTGCATTGATATAACGAAAAATCCATCTGCAAGATCAACATATTGCGGTAGTCGACGCCAAGCATTTGCTGCCAAAAAACCCTCACAGAATGCTTGGCTATTGCGTTGAAAATAGTTGTAAAAGTTGTTAACTTCATCAAAAGCAGTGCACTGAATACTCGTCTTTTCAAACAATCATGCTCTGATATGAACTCTGAACACTGAAGTATTCTTTTCCACATAGAGGTGCATTGGCTTTTCCAAGAAAATATTCTTTCAAGGTTGTATGAACTAAGGGAAGAAGTGAAAATATTTGTAACTTAAGGAAAGCAAAAAATTGCTGAAACAGTTCTGTTAGGCCGAATATCAGATAAGCTTCCATTATTTATTTATTTATGAATTTGTTAATTTGGTCAACTGCTTCGATCGAGTGGAGTCATTATCGGACTATAGGTATCTTACACTTTCAAGTTGATTTGTATATTTTTCAAATATTCGAGTATTAACGTATTTTCATGATTTCTATTCAATATGTCTGCCATGTTATCGTCAATTTTCAGAGTTTCCTGTTTAGTAGTTGATCTCTTGCAGCAGTTTACGCAGTTGGTGGTTCATTTTTTTCGTTAGGTAGTCTCGTGCGTGATTCGTTTATGACCAGTATTATTAAGTTGATTTTTTTGCTTAAATAAATAATTGAACCTTCAACTCCAAGAGTCGGTAAATTTAAAGTTTCACGGCATTGACAATATATTTGCATATGAAGGTAAAATCAATGCGTTTATCGCAAACAGCGAGTAATGGATTAAAAGATCGAAAGTGACAATATTTCTGCGTTCGATAATTTGTATAAAATAATTTGGGACACAATGCCAAGGGAAAAGAAGAAATACAAAACAAACATTATACTTCATTTAACAAATTTGAAAAGTGAATTCAGTCGTTATTTTCCGAACTGCGAAGAAAAAAAATATTCAGAAACTGGTTCGCAATCCTTCCATTGTCAGAGTGTTTGAGTTCTTAATGAAATTGAAGAAAAATTGATCGAAATGCAACACGACAAACAAATTGAAATATATATTCGAGGCAGGAATAAATCTTGAAGATTTTTGTATTCAAAACATAATTTCGTTCCCAAAGATTCAAGATATACCTCATTTGACTTTGTTTTCATCGACATATTTATGTGAGCAGGGGTTCTCGACGCTTTTGATAATGAAAAACAAGCACCGAAATCTTGCCGACATGTGTTTGGCTTTCAGTAGCACTGAACCAAGGATTCAAAAGTTAGTTAAGATTATGCAGTCACAAAAAACCGTTTATTTTCATCGACTGTTTGAAGGTAATATTACTTACAAAAAGTTGGTTGTCCCTGACAAGACAGAAATTTTGTTAAATGGTCCCTCATTATGAAAAGGTTAATAACCACTGCTCTAGTTGAAATACATAAAAATAAAATCCTTCTGTCGCATATTCAAGTTCCTTATATTGATTTGCTTGATGAAAATAAATTTTTTAATTAGAATTCACTTTCAGACTCCAGTCCCTGATGGTGTCCCCTTGCCGGATGGGGACGTTGTACCTCCGGTGCAATACACAGGTTCAACAACAAACGTTCATCCTTGGCTGAGCTCTATGGTGAACTATGCACAGCCCATCAAATTTCAAGGATTTGACGTAGCCGAGGGTAAAATATTTTAGATGTTTACAAAATGTAATGTTACTGAGAATTATTTCAGAAAAAAATATTCATCACAATATGTCCAGTTTCTCTGAACCTAATGGTTTGAATTGTTTGAGAAGTCAAGCTATAGAATTTGTGAACTATAATAAGAGACAGATGTCGAGAATATATCCGAGTGGAGCTAGAGCAAATTCTTCAAATTACATGCCACAGGTAACAACTCAAATGAAATATCAATGTTGGAACACTGGTTTTGAAACCAATTGAAAAAACTTTTGTACCTCTTCTGTTTGAGTATTTTCGATACATGATGAACAAGATTTGCCACCAATATGAAACAATCGGAAGTTACAACACGTTTCACAATCCAACAGTAAATTATAGAAATCGTTAAGTCACCCCGACTCAAAATCTGCATACAGCTGTTTCGATCTTATTAGATCTCATCAGTGCAGCTTATGTGACTGAGTGAATTAACAAATTTCTAATTATCCCCCAATACAAATCGCGGTCGGGCTTACTATCTGGATAACAACCCAGAGCGCCTTCCACCAAGGAACAAACAATTCACTGCTCAGATCGAAAATGCAGAATCACATGTTAGTTTCCAATATCTTTGGTGGAGGGCGCTCTGGGTTGTTATCCAGATAGTAGTCCCGACCGCGATTTGGTTGGGGAACAATTAGAAATTTGTTAATTCACTCCGAGTCAAATAAGCTGCACTGATGAGATCTAATACGATCGAAACTGCTGTATGCAGATTTTGAGTCGGGGTGACTTGACGATTTCTATAATTCATTGTTGGTTTTTGAATGTAGAATTCCCGTCTCGGAATACATATAACCAGATCCCTTGAAAAGTTGATTGATAATTTTTCAAATTATTGAAGAATTTTCCTTTTTAACTTTATGTAGTAAGTTAAGTTGGGGTAAGTGGGCCCATGGGGTAACTGGGCCATCCCTCATCAGATTTTTTTTACTTGTCACAAGGAAATTTCACTCTGTTGTGTCAACACTGGTATACAGAAGTCACTAAAACAACAGCCATTTTGTGTCTAGCCTGGTAAGAAGTATTTTATTTTCTGCTCTAAAAATTGACCTTGTTTTACTTCTCCAACAACACAGTGCATGGACGGAGTCAATAATTTTTGTTAAGTTAATTTTTTTGTTTTAAGAATAAAATGTCAATGCATTTAGCTAAGCTAATGTTCATGTAACCACCTGTAAGGTTTTTTTTGCATATACTGCACTTTTTTGGGCTTAGGGGGTTATGACCCAGTTGCCCCAGTTGATTTAGTGGATTGGGGCAACTGGACCATACCTTCAGGGAAACTGGGCCCAGTCATGGCCCAGTTACCCTGTACTCTGAGTATGTAGAAAAAAGAGAGGAAGACAAGAGAAAAGAAGAGTTGGCTTTACAAGAAAAAAGTAAGAAATTAGAGGAAAAACTTCTGAAGAAGAAGAATAGCCTAAAAACAAAAAAGATAACACTTGAGAAAGATGTCAAGGAAAATGAAAATTTTTCTAACACTAGAAAAATTGAAAAACGGAATAAGAAAATAAAAACTTAAAATGACATGGAGACCAGTGAAAATGATACATCATTTCAACTTATTGATTCAGATGATGAAGCTATAGATCTCATGGACTTATGTGACGAATATGAAACAGAACGTATACACCAAGTGGAAATGGAAACAGCAGTTTTCGCAGAAAACATTAAGACAGGAAAGTATGTCCTAGTTGATATCAAAGGCGGCTTGAAAAAGGCAACACAATTCAAATTACTTACTTACTTTCCGTGTCCGGTCAAACACAATACTTCCAGTAATCTGCGGCTGCTACTGCCCTTCCACCTGCATCGTAGATGTCCTGCCAGGTGCACGGTTCGTTAAGCCCAGGGCAGGCCAACAGGTGACTCGGGTCCTGTACCTGGCCGCACTCGCACAGGGTGTTTTCGTCGGCCGGCAGGAGGCCCCATCTTTGCAGGTTGGTCTTGCATCTCGACACTCCAGTTCTCAGTCGGTTGAGTGTTCGCCAGGCAGCAAAAGGCAGGCTGCTGCCCGGGGCGAGCTCCTCCCTCGGGTCGATTTCGGGTGCGGTAAGCTCGCTCCTCCACTGGCTGATGCGGTTTGCCTAAGGCGGTGCCTCCAGCGTTCGTGTTCGTGAGAGGAAGCTCTTCCTGGATTTGAGGCTCCCCGCTGCTTGTTGGTGTCCATGCAATGGGTGGCGGGGGTCCGTTTGCTGTTTTGTCCTTTCCATGTCTGCCGCGACCCTTCAATTCAAATTGCATATATTTATATAATACTTGTAAAAATACATTATTTTTCATTATTCAAACAATGTATTCAATTTTATTTCAACCTTTATTTTCTTCGGTTGGCAACAATCAAAAAGGGTTGAGTCAAAATTTTCCTGAGATTGTAAGGTATACAAAGACTGGGCCCAGTTACCCTGTTATATATTCCATTGCTTTCTGAGAGAAATACATCAGAGTTACCCCAATTTTCAGGGGAACTGGGTCCACTTGTAACCAAAAAAATAAAAAATTGAAAAAATACTTTGTTATCAAGTAATTAGCTATATCATTACCTTAACACACTTTGCATATTGCACTTGTTCAAATGTATTATCAACAATAATTAATATCTTACATATTGGTGTAGTTATAATATTGTAAAAGTGGAATTTGAAAAAAAGTTGAAAATCTATGGCCCACTTACCCCAACTTACCTTATATTAAAGTGACCATGGTCAACCTGTATATTTTTCAATATTTTTTATAATTAAGTTTTTGCTATAAATTATTTGGTGAAGTACCAATGTCAAAAATTAGCTTAGATTCTTCATATGAAGTTAATTATATCATTATAATCAGACATTACGTCGTCGTAACAAGCAATAAGATAGCAGAATAGTTGGATTAATTGTCCAACAACTAGGAACTAGGTATTTAATGTTTTTCCTATTATAATAAAAATCTTGGACTTATATTTTGTATAATTAAAACAATATTCGTAGTAAACTAGCGTACAACAGCATACATTCTCAATTGAAAGTAGAAAACTCGGAAACAATCACATCTTTAACATATTTTTGTCCTCATTAGCAACAGAAAAGGTTGCTAATGTCATACCTAAATGTAATACTAAAATTGCTTTCAAACCTAATACAAATCTCTCAGGATGTTCATTCAATGCCAAAGATATCACTTCAAAATTTGAAAGTTCAGGAGTTTACAATTTGATTTGTCCTGTATCTAAAGGACCATCACCCGTTTCCACAAATAGATAACTTCCAAATTATGCATAAATTACCGAAAGGGATCAAACTAACTTACTTAGAAACATTGGGAATTTTCAAACTCAATCATAATGCGATAATCTTGCTGAATGACCAGATTGACTTAATATATTCTCTTATATTTAGTGTATTCAAACAATAATGATATTCTAAGAACATTTCATTGTACCAATTTGGGAAACCCACTTCGATTAGCCCTTCTCGAAATATGTTGCTCTTGTCTATTTAGGTACCTATAATAATTCTTCCCCACTCGTAAGCGTAGCGTCAAATCTATAATTATGTATTTAGTTCTTATCTCAATCTGCCCGATGATGGTCTAGTGACCGAAATTGCAATCGCAGTTTATATATAATACTAAATAAATAATTGGTTTGCCAAATTCGACTTCCCAAAATGCAGGCGGCCGAAGGCCGCATTTTGGCAAACTTATGAAGCCGAGATAAGGAGATCGGCCGCGAATCGCGGGGCCCGAAGGGCAGCGTCGATCGCCCACGTCCTTTCCGTAGTGCTTAGGCTACGTCTCGCCTCGATCCGAGACTCCAATTTTCGATATCGAACTTTTAAAGTTTGACGTTTCTCCGAAATTTGCTAAAACGGCAGCATTCCCGACACTTAAGAACTATTTTCGCGTCCCATGGACTCGAATTCACGTGATCGCCTTTGGAGCCGATAGTTGGACGGGTGTAATTCTATCGAGAAGTTTCGGCACGGCGAGGCCCAATGAGGTCGTAGCATCTACCCGATTCCGCACGAACTCGAGATTGACAGCGAGTAGATTGTGCGCCCGTTCGACAGAGGCAGGGACGGGATTAGCACTCCTCGGCGTTCGAGAAACTATATTTTTATCGATCTATATTTTTCACGGATCTATTTAATGGGCGATGGAGCCTCTCACTAGTATATAATGCTAAATAAATAATTGGTTTGCCAAATTCGACTTCCCAAAATGCAGGCGGCCTTGAAGGCCGCATTTTGGCAAACTTATGAAGCCGAGATAAGGAGATCGGCCCCGAATCGCGAGGACCGAAGGGCCCCGTCGATCGCAACCTCCTTTCCGTAGTGCTTAGGCTACGTCTCGCCTCGATCCGAGACGCCGATCTTCGATATCGAACGTTTAAAGTTTGACATTTCTCCGAAATTTGCTAAAACGGCTGCATTCCCGTGGCTTAAGTATTAATAACTATTTTCGCGTCACATGGATTCGAATTCACGTGACCGCCTTTGGAGCCGATAGTTGGACGGGTTGAATTCTATCGAGAAGTTTCGGCACGGCGAGGCCCAATGAGGTCGTAGCATCTAGCGGATACCGCACGAAATCGAAATTGACAGCGAGCAGATGGCGCGCCCGTTCGACAGAGGCAGGGACGGGCTCAGCACTCGACGTGTCGCGTACCGTTCGAAAGAGGCAGGGACGGGCTTTGCACTCATCGTGGTTCGGGAAACTATATTTTCATCGATCTATAGTTTTCACGGATCTATTTAATAGTCGATGGAGCCTCTCACTAGTATTTACTAATTATTTTTTGATAATAAACGTAGTAAATTAATGTTTTGTTTTCGTTCAAAATAATATTTCATTGTTTTCATTTTATATGTATATTTTTAGGTTTTTTGGAATGCTGGGTGCCAAATGGTATCCCTAAATTTTCAAACTTCAGATCTTCCTATGCAGTTGAACCAAGGTAAATTCGAATACAACGGTAATTGTGGATACTTACTGAAACCGGATTTCATGCGACGACACGACCGTAGTTTCGATCCCTTTGCAGAATGTCCAGTAGATGGTGTCATTGCTGCCCAATGCTCTGTACAGGTAGGTATTAAGATGATAGAATAAAGATAATGTATGGAGTAATAATTGAGATATTTTCGCATCATAGGTAATTGCTGGTCAGTTTTTATCAGATAAGAAAGTTGGGACCTATGTAGAGGTGGATATGTATGGTTTACCTACTGATACCATAAGACGAGAGTTCAAGACAAGAATGGTACCTGCTAATGGTTTAAATCCTGTTTACAAAGAAGAACCTTTTTTGTTTAGAAAAGTAGTCTTGCCTGATTTAGCCGTTCTTCGATTTGGTGTGTATGATGAGAGTGGTAAGTGAATTTATAGTTTTATCCCGAAAACGTTTCAGTATTTCATTGTTCTCTAGGTAAGTTACTAGGTCAGAGAATATTACCTCTTGACGGTCTACAAGCAGGATATCGACATATTTCTCTTAGAACTGAAGCAAATTTTCCCATGTCTCTACCTATGCTTTTCTGTAACATCGAATTGAAAATCTACGTGCCTGATGGTTTTGAAGACTTTATGGACGCTCTTAGTGACCCTAGAGGTTTTATGGGAGCTCAAAAGAAACAGAATGAACAGATGACTTCTATGGGAATAGAGGTAAGAACTTCGGAAATTCCAAACTTAACACTTTTTAAAATAAGATATGCCAGAATCATTTTTTTTAAATTTTTTTTCAGGTAACTGATAGTAAAGATTCAGCTAAAAAAGAGATGAAAGAAGAGAAAAAAGAAGGTATGATTATTGACAATATTATTTTTTTTATACTAACTTCTATTTTTCAGAACCTTTAATTTTTGAACCCATCACAATTGAAACAATAAAACAAGATAAGGCATTCCAAAAAACTACGAAAAAGAACCAGAAGGAATATGATACCTTGAAAAAAAAGCAGACTAAAGAGAAATTAGGCGTACAGAAGTCACAATGTAGTGCTATAGATAAACTTATAAAGGGGAAAAAGTAAGAATTCTGTTCTTAGTTATTAATTAATATTCTTTTATTATGTGAACTCATATATGTTTTTTATTGTTTTGGACCAATTAATGCATTCCTATCCTCAAATATTATTCAGCTTTTGAAAAAATTATGTTCTGAGAGTTGTGTTTTATTGATTCGTACCAGTCACAATAATGGGAAACTATTCGATATGTAATTCTATATAAAATGTTTGATAAACTTAACTTGTAAGAGAACTAATGAATCATATTATTATTTTACAGTAAGAATGATCTTGTAAATGATCCAGCAGTTAGGAAACTAGTAACAGAGCAGACTCTAGAATGGAGCAGTTTAATGGAGAGACATAGAAAGCAGGAATGGGAATTTCTGAGAACTCAGCTTGATGACCAACGTGATGTACTCAGAAAGCATATGGAAATCCTGCAAGCAAGTCAGATGAAGCAACTTGAAGCTAAACATGATAGAGAAAAGAAGGAAATGAATGGCCGACAAGCCAAGATTTCAGTGGAAACGGCAAAAGAAGTGAGGAAACAATTTAATTGAATATTCTTGTATGATTAAAACACATATTTGTAGGTTGCTAATGATAAAACACTTAAAACCAAGAGAGATAAGGAACGTAGGCTAAAAGAAAAACAACAGACCAATGATAAGAGATTTTTAGATGAACATAGGACGGCAACTATAAAACAGGCAAAGGAAAAGGATAAACTTAGGCTGAAGCATGATAAGCAACTAGAGATGTTGTCTCACGACATCCAAAAAATGATTGATATGTATAAAAATGAGGAATTAGAGTATGAAATGTCCAGCAAATGTGAATTCTTCGCTTAGAAGAGGTTTACCACTTTTTAGGACCAATTATATTTGTAGTTGTCAAAAAGGTGAAACTTTTTGAAGTCAGCTTGGAGCTTTACTTATTATCTACTTTTCATCAATATGACACTCAATGCTAAAATCTCCATACCATTTTACTAGCAACAGTTATTCATTTCTTATTGATATAAGTTACAAAATTTGATCGTAATTTTAAAGATATGTAACTTGCTAAAAAAAAAACAGTCTGCCTACTTGTTTTTTTTGGCATCATAATATAATATTATTGAAAAGAAGTGCAATATAGTTCTTATTTTAAACTTCAATTCAATATTCATTACGGTCTAAAATAATTTAAAATTTAGATCCAGGTTTCACAGAAATTATGTAACACCAATTTTATAAATGCATCAGTTCACTTCCATGATATTTCAATTTCTTTGTTATTTTTATAATAATAAAAGAATTGAATATGTATTTTCAAAATCCTTTAGCTAGCAAAATGGATATTATTTGGGGATGAAAATATCCCCATATAAATGATTTCATCTTTGTGTATAAGTGTTCAATTTTTATTAATACTGTTTTGAATTTGATTATGATTCTAGTAAAAAAAGGAAAAATTTTTTTTTATATATAACTATACATAAAAAAATTTCATAGTAATTAGTTTAGCTCCTTACAATTGGTAAAACTTTGTATTAATTGTTGTTTCAGAAAAAAGTGAAAATATTGAAATTACAAATGGTCAATTCGAAGAAATATTCCTTTTGTTATTTTTGAGTAATTTTTGAATACTTAATGTAAATGAGATTAGTTCTTGAATGACTTTTTCTTATTTCTCTTTTGATTATCAAAAACTTGTCACTTAGAAACTCCATATTCATTTGGAAAAGTACCTATTAGCGTATAGATTTTAAATGGACATTGAAGTTCAAAAAGTTTTTACATTAATATATTCGTATATTATTTTAAGTGTCAAATTTATGTGTTATCTCCGATTGAGATAAGATTTGATGCACAGCTTTAGAGATATCAAGCAATTTCATATTTTTAGATGCACCAATAGATCTAGTCATATATCAGTAATGATTTTAACTGAATAGTGGACTATTCCAAGATATGTTTAATCTATAACGACTCATTTCATTTTTATTTTTCCAATATTTGTGTGTCGCTCATTTTATTTTTTTAATAAGATATAATAAGGTTAAGTGGGGTAAGTGTGTTTTCGGCGTAAGTGTGTAAGCGCCAAATAATTCTTATTCCGATAACATACTGGTGTGGCCATCTATAAAACAGTATCTAAAGGTTCATAATAGGCCATTGTAAGCTACAGCCGAAGTTAAGATAATTGCTATATTGGCGGGAAAAGCTAATATTTCATAACCTCTCACTTGACATCATAGTTCCAAGTCAGTTTTTTGAAGTTTTTTTACTACAAATATGGTAAGAAACAGTTCAATTTTAACCTACAGTCGTTATTTTAATTTTAGAGTAAGCGTTTATTATTATTTGGTACTAGTACACACTTGTCCCCCCAAGAAACCTATAAGAAAAATCGCGGGTGGAGCTGAAATTATAACTGCTTCAGAGGTAATTAAATATTTACAGAAAAAACCAAGAAGACAGCGAAAAGAAGTAAAGTCTCTAACATAGTCAGTGAATCAGAAATATAATCAGATGAAGAAGTAGTTTGTGAAGACCAGAGTGACGATGATATTGACGAAGAATTTAGAGATCAGGAAGAATTGATCACATTTGTGGATGTACTAAACAAAGAAAATTCAGATGTAGATGTTAGTGATTGGATATTGGTAGTATTCATGTTACTGTCAATAAAAAAGAAGACGAAGAAGCAAACGTAAAATTTTTAAGAAACGTTCATTCGTTAGATCCAACTGCTACAAATTCTTTCATCTGGGCTGATCCTGAGGAATGTGCTTTCATTGGAACTCAAAATATTATTATGGTTCTTCCAAAGGCAGTTGTTAGTAAAAGGGGTCTGCATCGATTTGGACTTTCTTTTACAGATTATAATGTTCATTAGTAATATAACTCGATTTATTCAAGTATTTTACTTTACCTTTAGGATATATTCATGTTTTTTCTACACTTTTAGTTATTCAGTTAATGTCCATTTCTTGATAAAAAGTTTGTAACTTGAAGAGTTTGTAAGATAAAAATTTTTTTTTGCACCAGTCGAAAAATAAAATAATCGCAGTTTTACACACTTGCCCCAGACTTCTACATTTCTTGATATGTGCATTGCATTTGACTTACATACACACTTTCCCCATTTCACAGGAGAAGTGTGTACTATGGGCATAGAAATATATATAATATAGAAATAAATGCGAAAATGTGTCTATATCAAAGTTTTATTATGAGGACTTGTAAGCAATACCCATGACTATATTATGCCAAAATATAAAATCTGCAACTCTAGTGCTTTGTTTAAAAATATGTTATATATACGAAGTTTCCAAATATTGCTACACACTTACCCCACCTTACCTTAATTTTATTGAATTTAGATGTTTGATAGTGTATATGAGTATTTCATTTCAAAGTAAACATTTCAGAATATTTGCTTCACAATGATGTCAAATCTGCATTAACCAACCAAAATTAGCCTTATATACATAAACAAAGATTATTGCTGTAATGTTCCTCCAAAATGGCACTTTATATAAGTTTTATTTTAATACCTGTTGAGTTGATTGTGGCATTCAATTCTCATTTATTAAGTAAGTTCTGCCTATTTTTGAAGGACAAAGGATAAAGATCTGAACGTGGGAAATGATTATGTTTTTACTTTATATACCTGTTGCATGTTTATTGATTGAAGACCTGCAAATACTGGGCAAAGTTGCATAGTTTGTGAGATTTGGATTCTATAAAAGAAATTCAATTTTTTTATTGTAGGTACTAAGGATAAAGTTGTTAGGATAACATAAAACATAATTTAAAAACCATACATTCTATTTTTAAAAAAAACTAAGCTGAATGAAGTGGAGAATTGAAATTATCAGCTCTTCAACAATATCCGGTTCGTATATTTTTTCAGTAGAGATTGTGCATTTTTTAAAGTTGAGGTGTTTCTTCCTTTTTTTTTGAAGAGTGACGACGAGAAGCTTTTGATGTAATTGTCAAAAGTACCATAAATTTTGCTTTACCTGGATGGTTGTCTTATTCTTATCTGATAGAGCAAAAATTCTCTTCCTTATACTAGTACCTAGCTTACAAATCATTTGATGATGTGTGTCATGAGATCCTTGAAGAGGAAATAACCTTCACACTTTTTTTTTTACGAGTTCCAGATTTTCAATACTAATAAAGCTGCTTGAATATATATTTTCTTTTTCCTCTTCAAATGAACCGTTAAATTGTTATAGTTTCTTTGTTCTGCAGATATTTTTCAAACACATCTGCGACAGTACTCTCCATCTCTTTTAGATATCACTTTAACACTTACTTTTTTAATGAGTTATATCTTTTCCACATTTCATTGTCAAGTATCTTATCCCGTGTCTCTTGTTTTGATTTTCTTCATATTTTATTTTTCTTTCTGATCTTTTCATTCTTTCAAGATTACATGTACCTACCTATGTATGTCACAACCTCATTTTTATTTCGACATTTTCTATCTTACCACCAATGTTTTTCCCGGAAAATTGCTTCTTTTTTTTTGCAACAGTGTCTTCAATTAATATATTTCATATGTGTCTGCTGTTTGCACTGTCATGTAATTATTGGGGTTAATTGTAATAAAATGATCAAAAAAAATCATTGTTCACAAATTTCTAAAGTCATTATTGGATTCTGATTTTGGAATTAATAATTTTTAGATTTATATAAATTAAGCATAGGTTTTTGTTAAATGTTTTCCATTTCTTATCTTCTTTTTTATTAATTTAGTGGTATGATATATTTTATTATTTAAAAACTATTATTCAACTTGAGGAAAAACGAGATACTAACGTATCTACTAGTGATTTAAAAGCAATACAATATATAAAAATTCTTGTGTTTATATATATTGTATTACACAAAATCAACCTTTAAGCGAATGCGAGTTGGATATCTAAGAAAACTTTTTAATTTGTTGGGTAGTTCAAAATAGCCAAGCTACTAAAGTAGAATACTGTGGCCTTCAATTTTTGATACGCGACTTGAAAATTTGAAATGAGTTAGTTGTATTGTGATAGTTTTATTAGTTTCCTTGTAAACGGGAGATCTCTCAAATAATTAAAAGAAGTAAGATACATATATTTGTATGCAGCTAATGTTGAATCTCCTCAACGTGTGTTTTTTTACCTCTATAATTGTACTAGTCAAGAGTATTTTATACAGAATTATATATATGGAATTCGTTAAATTTTATATTATCTATCTCCTGAAATTACATGAAATTTTTGTGCAATGTATTTCATAATTTCATTGTTATTAATACCAATTTTATATAATTTATACTGATGCTTGCTATCATTTTTTTAAGTGTTACTCATTGAGGCAACTTCGAATACTTCGTTATATGTTTGTTTTACTGAAGATATAGGATACCAAATAGGACGATTGTAATATTCCTAAAATAATAGGTCTGTTTATCCCTATCTTTGATTAAACACAAATTAAATGTATGAAAACATTCTCCAATTGATCTAGGTATTTCAATGTATTTATAAAGTTGACTCGTGAATTTAGGTATTGGATTGTTTACCATTATTCTGTTTATATGTGCTTCTGTTTTCAATAGTATATTAAAAACGTATCAAGTAGATAAGGAATATGTGATTGAAATTTATGTTATGGAATCAATGTTATTTTTAATTTTTGTTGGTTCGCAAATATATATTGTTCTGGAATAGAGACGTAATATAATTTATTCACGTGATACTGGTTTTATTCTCAACACAACAAAATTCATCTTCTGCTATGCTTAATTGTTACTTTCAAATAAAATATTGAGTAATAATGAGCTATTGGATTCAAGAAGCTTCTTGAGTAATACTATAGGTATATAATCCTGCGTAAAAATATTCGATGGAATGTAGCTATTCATTTAATTATCGTCAACTCTTAATAAGAGTTAGATTATCTGAAATGAATTTTTATTTATTGCAAAATAACCTCATATACCTATATATGCCATCGACAGTTTTGAGAATTTCAGGATGAAATGTACACTGTTCAATAAACTCGTTTTTCTAATGGCCTGTTACTGCTAAACAAAAGACAAGTAGATAACAATACAACGCAGGCAAAATGATATATATATATATATATATATATATATATATATATATATATATATATATATATATATATATATATATATATATATATATATATGAAAAACTTGGTTCACGGAATGAACCGCGTGAAAGATTTGAAAAATCTCGACGTTTCGGCTCCTTTTGCGAAGCCATCTTCAGGAGAATTGGATGGGGAATAATTCAGATACGTGGCCTCAATCTGCCTACTCCACGATTCGAATTAGGAGGAATCGGAAACAATACGATTGCGTGGTCTCAACCTGCCTACTCCACTAACCGTACTGCTTCCTGTCAACTCTGAGGTCTCAACCTGCCTACTCTTCAGAGTCAACTGACGGGCCGATCGTCGCGTGGCCGTATTTATAGGAGAGGGGACGGGTACTCACGCTCATCAGTGCAGGATGCACTCTGATTGGGCGTTACATGGCGACCACTGAGAAGTGGTTTCCATGCTGATGGGAGTCTGTGACTGTCATCTCTGGTGTTCAAACAATTTGGACGTTTTTCTATTTCTACAGCTTCACGGAAAATTCGGGATTTGAAAGATCGGACGGGAGCAATAGTTCTTGTATTGGGGAAATCGATAATGTGGCCTGTTTGGGTGTGATGTTGGGAAAGGGCGTTGGAGATATCTGAGTGTCTTACTGAAAGTGAATGTTCTTTGGCACGCACCTGAATTAGTCGGTTTGTTTGTCCTATATAAGAACGAGGACAATTGGTTCATTCCGTGAACCAAGTTTTTCAAATACTTCCGACCGCGGAAATCTTTCTGAATATATATATATATATATATATATATATATATATATATATATATATATATATATATATATATATATATATATATATGGTTGTCTGGTTTCCCGGGTTTGTATTCGCGTATGGGCTTCGCGGATACAAACCCGGGAAACCAGACAACCAGATTATCTCCGCGAGAACCTGAAAATCAATATATATATATATATATATATATATATATATATATATATATATATATATATATATATATATATATATATATATATATATATATATATATATATATATATATATATATATATATATATATATATATATATATATACGCTATGAAATAAGCGTTCACAAAGAGGACTGGAGAAAAAATTTAAACCCATTGTCAGAGTGGATGGGACGAACTTGAATGATCTCGCCGAAAAAATAAACAAAGACATCCACACAATACCTAAGAAGATCTGTTCAAAAGTGAAAACACCAAGAGACAATAAACTAACGCCAGACACAATAAAACTGATAAAAGAAAGGAAAGCAACATTCAGAGATGCAACTGAGTATCAAGAACTCAATAGAAAAATACAGAAGATATGTAAGATCCTATAATACTAGAACAATCGTAACCGTAATTGGGGATAACTCTAACATGAAAGTTCTTAAATCGAGACTTATGCCATGAAAAAACAGAATTGTAAAAATTAAAAATGTGGATAACCAAATATTGACTGGAAGAGAGGAAATCTTCAAACATATAGAAAACTTTTACTCTCGGCTGTATACATCGGTGGTGCGGGACCCTAATACTCGGAAAGTTACCGTTTGCAATGTTGGTTCAGAAGAAATTCCTGATATAACCAAAGAGGAAATACGGATGGCACTAGGACTAATGAAGAAGCGGAAATCACCTGGTGAAGACAGGATAACCTGTGAAATGCTAAGAATGGGCGGAGATTTTTTGGAACAAATTCTGCAGGTGTTTTATCTTAATTAAATCTTTTTTGTAAATTGAAATCGGACCATACCTGTCACATTCAGGTCTGCTGAAAAATTGCATAGTAAAATATTCAAATGGCCACAGATCAAAAACTATGCATCGGACAGTTCCTGCTCTTTGCACAAATAAAGTTTATATTGATAAATAATACTAACCGGAGGATCTACGCTACAACTCAAAAAATAACCGATTTATGAATTTTTGAAAATACTGCATTTTGGCCGATTTTCCCCTAGACTAAGGATCTGATCGAGTCGTCCGACCTCTCATTTTTTCGTCTTTTCATTTTCTACAATAAGTCTAGTGACACCATCACGATTACTCTGATAGTTTCAATTTTATAAGCAAAAAACTAAAAACGATTTTTTGCATAAAATTGTTAATAACAAAGATATAAATAATAAAGTCGAGTGAAAAACATATCGCTATATCATGCGGAACTATTTTACAAAAAATGGCGGAGCTGGTTTTCTTCTTACACTTTTTACACAAAATGCCCACTCTAAATCTCTGTAGCTTGGCCTATAAGTCTTTTGCACAATAGGAACGCTGTTGGCAATCTTTCTGGTCAGATTGGTCAAAGCCTCAAAATGTTCGAGAGGTATTTGGTTTTTTGTAAGGTTATTATTAATTTTTTAATTCAGATCTTTTATACTAGACGAGTCACAGTCTGCACATAAAGATTTCAAGTGGCTATACCCACTTATGAGACAACAAAATCTCATAGTAGTAGTTTTATCCAACACCGAACAGTCCATACAGAAAAATCGCCGACAGTCTCCGCAGCAGGAGATTCTGTTGAGTTTGTCTTTTTCGGCATACTTTGCATAGCAACCATCGCAGGAATAGGTATAGTCATTTCGAATATTACCTACCCTACTCACCAAGTTTTCTCAATTTGTTATGATAAACCAATAAGGAAGTCAAGGTTACACTGATACTTGAAAATAACCACTAGTATAAGTATGGAATTCAAAGAAGATAAATGCATACAAACAAACAAGTTCACGTTCAATAAAAATTGAACACGATGCGGACTTTGCAATAACACACCAAAACAAAAGTGAGATACGCATGCGTATTTCGTTTCGTTAGTATGAAGGCGGAAGGCGCATAAATCCTTCTTTGCTGCTGTACTGTCGCGCTGCGATCTAAGGCCGTACTCTGGTCACTCTGGAACTGTGGTTAAGTTTGTATAATAAACATTTCCCAGCAAGACGTGAATTTGCGTGTTCCGGTGTATTCAAATGTTATCACAATGAGAAATTACTTGTTTGTCGTCTTTTTCTGTTCGATATTTTTTCGTACAGTGATTTCCTTCGGAAATACATTAAGTGGAAAGCCTGGCTCTAATGAGAAGAAATTGTTGACCATTAGTGCAGATCAAGATTCCACTAGATCATTATTTGATTTCTCAAGGCATAAAAGGGATACAGAAAGCAATGTAACAAATTCAGTCAATGTTGAAGTAAGTGTTTCTATATTTATGTAAATATTATGAGTAATGCGTTGTATTTATTTCCAATATTGCGCTTTGTTATTATGCTTTTCCGCTTAAAAATAATTCTCTGTGACATTTAGATGAACTGCAATTTTACTTATACGTCCATTGTGCAACTGTTATATTAATGTAGATTGTAGATATAGGTATAAAAGTCCTCTATTAAGCGCGCTCTACACTCGCCCGCGAATCTTGCTGTGAATTCACGCCGCGATTTACGCCGTGAATTTCGCGTTTAAACGTGTCCCTCCACACTCGTGGATGCGTTAAGCTAGATTTATAGTTTGACGGACTGTAAACGTAGACGCACTGAATACGTAACAAACGGACTGTAAAAAATTTTACAGAACGGAATTTTTGCGCATGGGTAGAGGTTAAGGTGATGAGTGACGTTCAACATAACCTACAAATTATATTAATCGTAAATAGCCTGTGTTGGTTTGAATTTGTATTATAATATTCTAATTATTCATCTAATGGGAATAATTAACAAAACAAGAATAAAAAACAACGAACTTTATTAAACTGAATGCGGGACAAGTGACATCTAACTGGGCTGACATCATACAGAATTCTTTCTTTTGATTGGCCGGCAGTGTTGCCAGAATATTTTTTTCTCGAATCGCCTTGCCAGAGCGCGCGTGTAGCCCCTAGATAGCCCCATCATGGCGCACAGGTAGTTAAGGCGGGAAGTTTAAATAAATTCTTCTGTTGAAACTGATTGTTGCTGTAAAAGTTCTTTTTTTTTTTTTTTTTTTTTCTTTATAAAAATGATTTGTTGATTAAATATTTCTGAAAAAAAAAAAAAAAAAAAAAATAGCCGAATCGGCTACCTGTAGCCAGCGGACAAAATATTATCGCCGCTCGATAAGGGAGATAGCCCCATTGGCGCTTTGTAGCCCCATCTGGCAACATCTTGGCCGGACGTAAGAAACGCATTGTAAAAAGATGAATGTTGGTCAACTCTTCCGTTCCAGTCCGTTTCACTTACGTTACGTCATGCGTTTACGTTCATTTATAAACAAGAGTACATACATTCTATACTTGATATTATTACGTTGCGTCTCCGCTTACAGTCCGTCAAACTATAAATCCAGCTTTAGCGTTCATGCACCGTGAACCGAGCGAGAATTGTAGTCGCGGTACAAAAACCAACACCGATCGGGGAACAACGCGAAGCGCGAATCCATCTACACTAGCGTTTTCGAGGGCTTTCGCGCCGCCAGTGTAGAGCGCGCTTTACAGCAATGTTGATATTGTCGATAATCAATATTTAATAACTGTTTATTTAATGTTTTGAATTTGGATATGAAATATGTTTCTAGACTAAACTTTCTCATGAATTCGAATGAATTACGATTATTATTCCTCAAATGACAAAAAATTGAAATTGCCAATATAGGCTAGGCATATTAGCAAAAAAATTAGGGCTCAGAAACAAATTTTGCTATAGTTTTGATTTTCTCACCCTTTATGTTTCTTGGGTCGCTGAACACGGACTTGAAGTTTGCTGGCAAAAATTTTGCCCGGAACTTCGACTTTTTGGCACTTTTTGACCAAATATTTGCATTTTTTTCAGTTTTCGTCCTATACCTCAAAAAGAAATCATTTTTGTGACAAACTTAATCTATAAAAAATTCAGGCAGATAAAATTTTCTACATTTTTTACACGAAATATTTTTTAGTAAGACTTTTCCGTTTTGCCGCTAGAGCGCGCCCAAAAATCGCCATGTTTCCATATCTAGTGACATTCGCCGTTTACGCGAAAATCGACCTTGCTGTGATACTTAACTGTTGCAACAATTAATTACATTATACAATTTATCTTATATAACAGTAGATTTTTCATAATTGACGTTTTTTTTTTGGAAGACTCACCCACTGATTCTCAATCACTATGCCGCGGTATTTTTGTATGCCGCGAAATTCTTAAAGTATTCCGTCAAATTTTGGAAATGTATATTGAAGAAAAAAAAATTGTTGTGGAGTCCTTTTATTGTTGAGAGTCAGGATCCTCCTCCGAAATGCTTAAAAGGTCCATCACTGATATTCAGTCATCGGGATCTGACATAGAGACTGAGCGTATATGAGCCTCAAACCATGGGCTCTTCAAAACCAACTTTGAACGCGGGTTATTATGAAAGTTTTGGAGTTTTTCTTAACAATTTTAGTTTCAAGTGAAATTGTGAAGCCATTTGAATGTGAAAACTTACTCTAAAAAAAATACAGAGAAGGTGATAGATTGGAAAAACATCGTACAATGTGGGATAAATTGAGAGGAGTCGAGAACTGGTATAGTTAAATTTAATGTTTTTTGTCTATCAATTTCTCACTTCAGAGAAATACCCCATGAAATAAAGAGTTTGCAAAATCAGAGTTCGAAGAACGAGTGAAAACTTTGCGACTTCTATCAGAGTGGACGATAGGTGTCGAAAAATATACACATATGGGCGAGCCATTGTCGCACACATTATTAGACGAAAGGAATTAGTGGAAACCCATAAACCCAGAGAAACCAGATCAACAGCTCCCGAATGCACTTCAGAACAAACTGCTTTATATGTGGATTACCAATTACCAAACAATTTTCAGCGGCGGAAGCCAAAACAACTCCTGATTTGCGAAATGTTGTGTACCAGGTACGTGAGGGCGGTTTTACGTCGATTTGAGCATATACCTGATTTGGTTGCATATGAGGCGCAATATCAAAAAAAGTGCCGAATAGAACTTATTGGAAAACGAACACCAAACACAGACAGGCTAGAGAAAAAAGGAGGACCATGTGCTCAGGCAATTGATGTAGTAATGCAGCATATATGAACATACATGGAAAATAGTGATGATGAGTGTCAATTCTCAATGGGAGAACTGATGGCCCAAATGAAAGGAGACTACAAACCAGATCAAAGAACAGTGAAAGCTGGACTTCAAGGGATGTATGTCGCAGCACATTTCAACGATTTTAAAATTTGGCGGCACTCGAAGAAAGAGATAAGTTTAAAAGTTGTTTACTTACCTATAATACACTGTGTAAAATAGTTTATAATAATAATTTCGAATTTAAAATAAAATAATATGTACTACAAAAACAAAAGTATGTTTATAAGGGATTAATTACAAGTAAATACATAATAAAAATATTTTTAATGAGGAATTTGAGATAGATTTTTTTTCTTTAACATACATTATACTGCACACAAAAACACCGCGGCACTGTGATTGGGAATCACTGGGTGAGTCTTCCAAAAAAAAATCCTATTTATGAGAAATCTACTGTTATATAATATAAATTGTATAATGTAATGAATTTTTGCAACAGTTAAGTATCACAGCAAGGTCGATTTTCGCGTAAACGGCGAATGTCACTAGATATGGAAACATGGCGATTTTTGGGCGCGCTCTAGCGGCAAAACGGTTAGCCTTACAAAAAAACGTTTCGTGTAAGAAATGTAGGCAATTTTGTATGCCTCAATTTTGTAAAGAATGAGTTTGTCAAAAACATTATTCAATTTTGAGATATAGGCCGAAAACTGAAAAAAGTGCCAAAATTTGGTCAAAAAGTGCCCAAAAATCTAATTTCCGGGAAAAATTTTTGCCAGCAAATTTCAAATTCGTGTTCAGCGACCCAAAAAACATAAAGAGTGAGAAAATCAAAACTATAGCAAAACTTGTGTCTGAAAATCCTAATATGCCTAGCCTAATAATTATCTATGTAAGTTTTTGCTTTCAAGTATTTTCAATTATTTGAAGTAAGAGTTATTCAAGGGTACATCGCAGAAACAGGGGATTCACATGAAAACAAAAGGTTTTATCTTATGACTCAAAAAGTTGTATTCCTGATGCCTTATTATCTTTGATATTAGTCATCAACATTTTAATATCTTTTGTTATAGGATTGAATTTCCTGTGTACTTAATTTTCTTAAGTTAGTAGCTACTTCATGGTAAAAGTATATATCTTACTGCTTATATACTTAATACCTCATATAATACATACCTACATATGTACCTATGTATAAACCTATATATGATTACTAAATTAACTCACAAAGACCTTGGCCTGTGGAGAGCATAAATAAAATATATATATATATATATATATATATATATATATATATATATATATATATATATATATATATATATATATATATATATATATATATATATATATATATATTTATATTTTATATATTATATATAAATTTATATATATATATATATATATATATATATATATATGTATACAGTGGCGCACCCAGGGGGGGAGCCATGGGGCTGCAGCCCCCCCCGAGATTTTTTGTAGTATTGAAAGAATTGAGATTACTAAGATAACTATTGTAAAATGAGCTCATCCACTACTATAAAATGAGCCCACTGGTCACTATCGGTCAACCATAAGATCTTTTATGATTTACCGTATACGGGATGTGCTTTTTCTATTTAAATTTAAGGAGGTAAATTTTTCAGCCCCCCCCGAAACTCAATCCTGGGTGCGCCCTTGTATATATATATATAGGGTTATTCACGTTATTCGACACGAAGAATCATGGCTACAGCATTTGATTTTATAGAAGTTTTTTCTTTAGGATGGATAGGGACCTAGCAGGACTACATTTGAAATATATTTTTATGATGTATAGGATGTGCCAAACACACGAAAAGTATCAAAGTTGTTATTTTTTAAATGGAATACCCTGTATATTATTTCATTTTTGGATTTTACGATAAGAACAAATGCCAGTTTCATTAAGGTTTAATTTATCTAAACCTTATAGTTTTTGAAATATCTCCTATTTTGTGAAAATGAAGTATCAGTTTTAACGCTTAGACTCTCAACTGGTGTTTTCTTGTTTTTAACCAAATTGATGATAAGGCCTACTAACTGGAACAAACTTTATGTCGCACTTATGAAATGTTGACTAGCTTGGTGTGTAAAAATAAAGGTAAAATAATTGGAATCTTTAAACGGCACTTACCTGTTTAACTTAAATGGAACACCCCGTATTTTATCTCAGCAACAGATGTAAAATTTTATTGTCTATCGAATACCTAAACATACTCCAATCGATATCTTTCCACGTTTTCAAATAAAATGCATATTTTCATCTTGCAAACTGATTATAAGAAATTTATCATTTATCAAGTTACCTATTGCGTTTTGAGAAATCAGAATTGATTAAAATAAAAATCAAGATCATAATATATGCGTTTATCTTTCAATCAGTCCGAAGAAAGGCAAAGCGTCTGGAATTTTGTGAAGTTACCCCTTAGTTAAATCCTACCCCAATGCCGACTATTCGCAGGACGGCTTCTGGAAACTGAAAATTCCGAAAGTATCGCCTCATGATCTGAGAGACCTGCACTGATGACATTGATTTTTAGAGAACCAGCAGGAAAATTGGAAACAAAGTAATCAATAGTGGTTGCTGAAGATTTTGTCAACCTAGTTGAGGAATTGACATGCATGGAAAGGTTAAAGGATTTAAAAATAGATATTAGAGACCTTTGAACATCACAGACATCCGCGAAATCAATATTAAAGTCACCACACAGAATTATCCTACCTTAATTGGCAACAAGTTCAACAAATTCAGCAGGTGCTCTAAAAATTTTTGAATATCAGAGCTAGGGGATTTGTAAATACATATGAGATAGAGGTCAATGATTTTACTGTACACAATAGTGAATTCAAAAAACTTTCGGCTAAAAGATAATTATATTTATCTACCGTGATGAAGATACTATCTTTTGCCAGAATTAATGATCCCCCATGAGGAGAGCTTGCTCTATTAAATCATGCTACTGTAGAGTAATTTCCCAAGAAGATAGGTTCTCCCTCCCTCAACCAGTGTTATGTGATGGCAACTAACTGAGGGAAATGCAACTCTTCCAGGAATAGGCCCAGTTCATCGATTTTGTGCCTTATGGACGCAATATTGATTACAACCATGCTAAATTTGGAATCATCAAAAATTCAGTGTGGTGTCTGTTGAAGCAAAAGACGACCATTCTCTTAGAGGACTCTTGTTCCTCAAAACAAGTCTTGTTATTTAAAAAATTCGCTTTGATGGGGTGGTCGAATAATAATTCCGGTGACAATCCCTAGATCTCTGCAAATGGTTCAGCCTCTCCGTAGTGATAAAAGAACTGTATGTAGAAAGGTCCGTTTCCACCTCAGCTCGATCAATTCCATACGCCTTGTGAAAGTCAAAATAAATGTTCAAACTGAATCGGAAAACCTTCAGACAACAAGAACAATTTTACACTAGTGAATTCTTCATAACAAACAGACGCAGGTTGTTCATGCAGGTAGGCAAAATAGAGTTTGAGAGCTTTAAGAATGGCTGGTTCACGGAGTCTTGCTAACTGATAACGACCATTTTCCGCAAGGGCAGCTTTTGTAAATCTTACTATGGGAGGATTTAGAGGATCCATAGAGATTGGAGACAGCTCCTTTGACTTTTTAGTGAATTTAATATTGTTCCTACTCAACAATACATTGGATTTACTACATGCACTGATGGCTGTTTTGTCAGAATTGATGACTAAGACATTTTTCGGTTCAGGTGGATAATATATAGGGTATTTCATTTAAAAAATAACAACTTTGATTCTTTACGTGTTTTTGGCACACCCTGTACAACATGAAAATATTTTTTAAATGTAGTTCGTAATAACGTGAATATATATATATATATATATATTTATATATATATATATATATATATATATATATATATATATATATATATATATATATATATATATATTTATATATATATATATATATATATATATATATATATATATATATATATATATATATATATATATATATATATATATATATATATATATATATATATATATATATATATATATATATATATAAATATATCGAGGGCGGATCCAAGGGGGCGGGGCATGGCCCCCCCAGAGCATGTTGAATATCATCCTCAAAATAATGAAAAGTGATTCCCACAAATTAAAATAAAAATCATATGCAGGTAATTAACCGCAATACCAAAACGAATGTTATGTGATTAAAACCATAAATAGGTCATTTTAAACCAATAAACTGGTAGGAGAGAAGAGCTTTAATCGTAATCTGAGCTGAAGATGCTTTAATAAAAGAAAGTGTGTAAGATTTCACTAGGTATTACAAAATGCTAAATCGTAGAAAAATATAGTTAAATGACTAAAAATTAAAACTAACTTATATTTTTATTTCTTACAAAAGTCTTTTACAATGAAACTAAATTGAATATAATAATTTCTATTCCCTCGCAATCTTCCAGTAATTTTCTTCTAAACATTTCAAGATTTAAAAATGAATAATTTTTTCGCACTTTTCATGAAATGCTTTATTTGTTGGTTTCTTTGTCAATAGTACAATTGATTGCAATCGATATCTTGCGAGTTGGCTCACCATTTCTAGATTCATAAAATTTTAATCATTTTGACGTTTTTTTCTTCTTAGTTGCTTACTTTTGATATATTAAGTTCCATTGGCTTAAAAAAAATTATAAACATCTTTTCAAATGTGAAATTTTTGCTGATCACGATCCCAGTGTCAGAAAAAATTAGTAAAAATAACGATAACTTTAAAAGTTGATATCTCAAAAACACCAAAAAACACAAAAAATTTTAGAACGCAAACGGGTAGTTACAAAATATTTACAACAATTTTTTCGCCATTTTTTGAGAACTTCCACGAATATTTCACGTCTAAGTCTACTGTAAATCCAAGCAAAGATTTGAGCCCTCGGAAGATTTTACATCGAATATGGGTTTGTGAAACTTCCAAATACGTTTTTACGCGTTCTTGTACCTGAAAATATGCAAAAATAATAAGGTGAAAAATCAAAAAAGGCACTCGACATTGTCTTTTGGTTACGTTGCATTAACAATTCAATTATCTATAAGTTAATCCGTTGAATAGCTGAGACCAAAACCATCGATTGCGACCTTATAGAACCCCACTAACACTTTTTGAACAGAAGTTACAGCGACTTGAAATGCCTTAAAATTTATATATATATATATATATATATATATATATATATATATATATATATATATATATATATATAATTATTTATTCGAATTGTTGTTGCCTGTGAACTATTTCTATTCTTTGACTTTTCAAAATCAAAATAATTTAAACCTATTTCGAACATTACGTGGGTAAAGGTTTCTGTGGTTTCCCTTACCATCTAGTAATAACAGATTTGAATGTTAATATTGGACTGAATAGCACGTAATAAATAACAAAGAACGGCCACAGCCGAAAAATTTTAGTGAAACGTAGTAGTCTTTTTTAACTTTTCAATTTTTTTCAAATCAATGAATGTCAAAGAAATGTCAATTTTTTCAGAAAGTTTGATAAAGCCACGAATATGTTAAAGTTCACTAGTAAAATAAATTTACAGAAGCGTTTTATTTGAAGGATATATTGAAAATATGATTAAAGTAGAAAAACATTAACAAACGAAACTGACACTTGAATATACCGCCAACTTACATATTCATATATTATAGTAATCTATGGCTAATCATAAAATATTAGATTTCATATTTAACACACCCCTTCAATTTAAATGCATTAACATCAAGTAACATCAAATACATGTAATACATTTAAATTGTCTGCAATTAAATACAAATTCCTTAAACACTACTTGTGTTTAACACCCTTGATCTAAATTTAACAAATTTTTCTTTTCCTAAAGATTTCGTAAACATATCAGCACAGTTTTCTACTGAACATACATATTGAAGTAACAAACTCCCTTTCAAATAAAGATTTTTGATAAAATGGTACTTTATATCTATATGTTTGGCACGCTTAGAGTTTTCACAGTTCTTAACCATAGATATAGCACTCAAATTATCTAAGTTCAAAGTCACTGGCTCACATTTACTTGTTAAGTCATTTAACACACCCTGAAGATTAACAAGTTCTTGTGCTGCAAGTCCTGCTGAAACATACTCTGCCTCCATAGAGGATAATGCGACACAGTTTTGTTTTCGTGAATGCCACGCAATTGGATTCTTCCCATGAAAACACACAAAACCGCTAACGCTCTTGCGAGTTAAGTGATCTCCGCCCCAATCAGCATCACATACACCTGTTAATTTGTGGCCTGACTTGGTAAATGTTAGTCCAAAGTCAATAGTACAACTAAGATAACGAAGAATCCTCTTGGCTGCATTCCACAAGCACATATTTGGTTTGTCCAAAAATCGAGACAAATAGGAAACACTATATGTTATATCTGGTCTAGTTACTAAAGACAGGTACAATAAACTACATACCAATCTTCTATATTGAACATTATCAACCTGCATAGTACTCATATCCACTTGAAAATTGACTTCCATTGGAGTCGTAACTGACCGAATCTCTTTCATGCCAAATTCTTCTAAAAGTCTAGTAATCATTCTCTTCTGAGTAATTTGTATGTAATTCTTGCTCCTTGTTATATCCATGCCAAGAAATGTCCTAACTTCAGACATTGTTTTAACTTTAAACTCCTGAAATAAATTTTCAATGAGTTCCTTCACTTGATCTTCGGGTCCAATAATAAGAGCATCATCAACAAATAATACAAGAGACATCTTTCCATTCACATATAGACAATAGTCATATTGTGATCTTTGAAATTTTAAATCAGTCATAATTTGATTAAACTTCATGTTCCAACACTTGGGTGCATTTCGAAGTCCATATAAAGCACGCTTCAATTTTAAATACTTAGAACTCGTCTTCAAACCTTCTGGTGCCTTGATATACACATCATTATCTAAAATTCCATTGAGAAAAGCAGTAGGAACATCAATTTGGTGCAATTTCCAATCATTCTGTAAAGACACTGAAATAATTAGTCTTATTGTTGCCAGTCTACACACTGGTGCATAGCTGAGGTCATCGTTCTCAGTGTATGGTACTTGAAACCCTCTTGCTACCAACCTTGCTTTCTTTGTACCATCTTCTTTCACTTTAAATATCCATTTTGTATCTATAGCTGCATGACCTTCAGGAAGTTCTGCTTGAATCCATGTTTGCAAATCTTCATGAGACTGAAGTTCTTTTTCTATTGCTTCTCTCCAGTCTGCAGTTTTACAGGCTTCTTCATAATTTTTAGGTTCATCTGGCACTGATGTGAGCAAACAATATGCACTATAGATTTCAAAGTCTGTGAGTGTTTTAGGTCTGGTCACAGTTCTTCCAAATCTTGTTCTTGTCACATCGTTTGATGGTAAATATTCATCACTAATTGATCTACCTTCTCTCTCTTGTAAATCATCGGGCCTTAGAAATTGTTCTTTATCCCGTGTTTCGTCTATTTCATTCAGTTCCCTGTCTTCCCTCTTCTCAATATACTCTTCTTGATCAGGTAAGTATACTATATTTTTCCCTACTTCTTTTCGCACATTTTCTGTCTCTTTCTTAATTTTATACTCCATTAAATTTTCATCAAATCTCACATCTCTGGATTTTATTATCTTCAGCTCCTCTGGTAACCACAGTCTATAACCACCACCACAATATCCAACCATTACCGCATTTCTTGCCTTAGCATCCAACTTATTACCCTTTGGTAATATATTAACCCAAGCTCGACAACCAAAAATCTTTAACTTGCTTAGGTCATTTCGGCCATGCCAAATGGTTGAAGGTGTCACTCCCTTAGGTAAAGCTTTTGTTGGAGTTCTATTTAATTCATAGACTGAACATTTCAAAGCCTCATCCCATAGTAATTTTGGAATACCTGAATCAACAATCTTTGTCCTTACTTTATCGAGCAAAGTTCTATTCATACGTTCTGCTTTTCCATTCTGCTCTGGAGTATAAGACATGGTATACTCCAATGCCATACCATTTTGTTTACAAAACTTTTTAAAATTACTAGAAATAAATTCACCTCCATTGTCTAGTCTAAATGCTTTGACCTTGACATGATTTTGTCTTTCAAGGTCTTTAACATACTGTACAAGATTTTCACTAGCCTCGTCTTTGGTTTTCAATATTTTTATTGTCAGAAAATGAGAGTAATCTTCTAATATAGTTTGAAAGTACTTACCACCATCTCTAGTTGGTGGATTCAGTGGTCCGCAAACATCACTGTGCACTAAGTCTCCTATAGCTGTGGTGATTCTCTTACTCCTCTCAAATGGACACCTTGTTGCCTTTCCTTCCATACAACTGCTGCATATCTTGTTGTACTTTGGCAAACCCAACTGCACAAGCGAATCAGCACCTGCATGTCCGAGCCTTCTATGCCATAATTCCTCCACTGAAATATGACTCTCATATTCCAACGGTTCTATTATCTTATCCACTAATAATATATATAGTCCATTTTTGATTTCACACTTTAGCATAAAATTTCTACCATTAATCGTTGTACCATTTCGTTGCACTATAATTTTATGCCCCCTTGTAGTTAGTTTTGAAGCTGATAGCAAATTATGCTTCATCCCTGGAACAATTAGTGCTTCTACTGACAACTTCACCCCTTGACATTCTGCTTTTAATACTCCCATCTTGTTGGATCTCAAGATTTCGCCATTAGCTATATGTATTGACACATAACTCGGTAGGACTTGTACATTGTGCATTTTTCCTTCCATGCTTTCCTGGACAAAATGATTACTCGCTCCCGAGTCTAACACAAAATTCATATCTTCGATGTGATTTCCATAATTTGCTGCATACAGTACCACCACTTCTTGTTCAACAGTGTTGGCTTGATGTTTCTTATCTCTCAAATTTTGCACATTACTATGAAAATTACCTCTTTGTCCTCTATATTTTCCTCTAAAACTTCTATGTTGCCTGCCTCTAAAATTTCCTTTTCTACGTGGACACTGTGCTTGGAAATGTTGGGGACTACCACATACAAAACATGTCTTGGTATTTACATTCAAGCCTATCTCACTATCTTCATTGCTACTTACAGCTTTTGTTTTCATTTTTATTTCCTCGTCCAATAGTCTTGCTTTAACAAAATCAAATTTCACATCTGAAACGGTCTCTAGAGCTGTTACTACTGTGTCATACTGCGCTGGCAGTGATAATAATAAATGGCATACTTTATCACTCTCACTCAAGTCTGATCCATACTCTTTGAGCTCCCTAATAATTGTGTCAAAGTTCAAAAAATGATCTTCAAGCCTCACATTAGTTGTTGTTTTGAGATTTAACAATTTTCTCCAACAGGACAATCTTGTAAAAGAGCTTGACCTTACAAAAACATTTTTCAGCGCCTCAATCTGCGCCCTTGCACTTTTGCAATCTTTAATTATATCCAAATGTTTGTCTGAAACTCCTTGAACTAAAATTGACTGAGCCTTATAATCTTTTTTCTGCCATTCTTCCTTTTCTTTAGAACTAGCACTTTCACCTGGTTCTACGCCCTGGATAGCCTCCTGACAATTTTCCCTTCTCAGCAGAGTAACCATTCTAAATTGCCAATTATTGAAATTGTTTGCTTCTAAAATTGGCACTGCATTATGGAGTGTTCCAGCCATAGCTATATTAACTGGATTATTCACACAACACAAATAAGTCTCTGCACATAAAACTCAAACTGTTTACAGCCTGTATATTTCACAATCCTTCGCTTCTGGGCCCATAACCTGTTAAAGTTCACTAGTAAAATAAATTTACAGAAGCGTTTTATTTGAAGGATATATTGAAAATATGATTAAAGTTAAAACATTAATAAAAACCAAACTGACGCTTGAATATATACCGCCAACTTACATATTCATATATTATAGTAATCTATGGCTAATCATAAAATGTTAGATTTCATATTTAACAGAATATCGTGGCGAAACGTCAACTTTTTAATAAAATCAAGTTTTTTGAGTTTCAACAAACCTGTTATTGCTAATAATTATCAAGAGATTATATATATATATATATATATATATATATATATATATATATATATTATTATATATATGTATATTATATATATATATATATATATATATATATATATATATATATATATATATATATATATATATATATATATATATTTATTTATATATATATTATATATATATTATATATTATTATATATATATATATATATATATATAAAATATATATATATATATATATATATATATATATATATATATATATATATATATATATATATATATATATATATATATATATATATATATATAATATATATATATATATATATATATATATATATATATATATATATTATATATATATATATATAAAAAATATATAAATATATATATATATATATATATATATATATATATATATATATATATATATGCAAATGAGAAATTAGAGTTCACAATATTTACGTATTGAAACAGCAGTATAACTTTGGTTTTCGGGCACCTATCTACGTTTCAGCAGTCAAATTAATAGTGTTCCATCCGGTGTCATGAAATACGTTATAATAAGTCTTCATCAGGTGTCAATTTATTAATTATCTCTGAATATACATAACAGTTGTTACTTTGTTACTTTTGCTTGTTTTAATTCAATTTTAAATTTGATCCTATTCATTTATCCAATCAAATAAATATCAATAAAAGACAAACATTATACTACAGGGTATGATCGATATTAGAATTGGATTTTATCAAAAAATTAGATTTTGCGATGAAGATTATAGTGTAGTGCTTTTTGCTCAATTTCTCCAGCAGTGTCGGAAAAATATGAGCAAGGTGTCATTCGATTCGGAATAGCATGTAGATGTTTTTTGAAAAATGCCGCTCGCGGAAATTGTAAAAGTTATAAACAATTTACTAAAAGAAAAAAAGAGGGGTTTGGTTTTTTGCAAATATCTTAAAAACTATAGGAGATTTTTCATATTCAACTTCCTGTTGAAGAGGATCAATATTTACCTATAATTTTCTGAGAGGGGTAAAAATACTGCCGAAAACGGGTAGTCTGGCTTGCGCAAGTCAATCCAATTTAGGACACCTTAACAATAAACAATATTTCACCATATTAAATACGAAAATTGGGTAATGAAGAAATTCATGCACTTACTGGATAGTTGAATGAACAAAATAATTAGGAAGCAAAAAAATTTTATAGCTATTTTTCAATTAGTTATGCAATAGTTAATTTTCGATTTTTTGCAGCTTGAACATGAACAGTGCAAGTGTGGTAACTGTCAACAAACTATAGATCTGAGATTTTTTCATTTTTGGAGCTATTTTTGAAATGCTTCAGAATAGATGTCTGTGAGAAAAAATTCAATTTATCAGTTTTTTATTAACAAAATTTTAAAATAATTTTAATGGTCAGTTTTTCATTATCGGAAGCTGCATGGAAATGGTTTTTCGAAATTTTCATCTCCTAATGTTTGAAAAATTGTTATAAAAAAATGGCTTGTAACTCCAGAAAGGTTTCCAACCTCTGTACTGTACTAGTACATACTCGCGAATTGTTCAGAATCTCTGAGAGAAAGTAAATGCCCTGGGAATGATTAGAATGTTCAAGATTGTTTGAAATTCATAATAAACTTTCAATGAGATATTCTGTCACAAAACAAAGTTTTAAATTAAAGTGAAAATCACATCTCTGATTGGGCATAAAACCCTAATTCAAATCATCTATTATATAATCACGAATGATATTCTCAAAGTAATGTCGGATAAAATTATTACTGTTGATTTATAATCAATTATGTAAAAAAATATTTCGATTATGAAGTTAACTCTGCCAAAATATAATTCACGTTTTAAACCCCATAGAATGGTACATGCACTGAATGGATGTTTAAATGCCTGAACAACAAATGTATCCCCTTCTGGTGGAAGTGCGACAAATCAGAGGATTGTGACGATGGTAGTGACGAATTAGGTTGCCAGAATGAAGCGCCCTCAACGATATCTCCGATAACGCCAAACCCTTCCTCAAGTCCCACCTTTAAAACTTGCTCGCAAAATAAATTTCAGTGCTCCTCTGGATCTTGTATACCGAGCAGTTGGCTGTGCGATGGTGTTAAGGATTGTTCAGAAGGAGAAGACGAGGTGAATTGTAGCAGTACGTGTGACGCCAGGCATTTTAGATGTAGAAAAGACGGCAGTTGCATTTTCGTAAGTTGAGAAAATCGGTTAATAACATCCGATAATCCATTTTCTTTTTTCTAGAGGGCATTAGTTTGCGACCATAAAAACGATTGTCCAGATAGGACTGATGAACTAAATTGTGATATTCATCTACCCAAAGTTCCAGAAGCGCCCAGTTGCGCTGAAGGTTTCTTCCCTTGCGATAATGGATGCCTCCCACTCACTTATCTTTGTAATGGTCACTTGGATTGTTCCGATTTTCACGATGAATTATATTGTAATAAAACTAACAGAGTATATCAGGTATGCAAATTTTATCCTTAGTCGACTTTCGAATAAAATGATAAATTCAAAACTATGTATGAGTTGATTTGTTCAACTCATACATACTTTTGAATTTATCAATTATTTGATGGAAAATAATTTCCTAAGGAATTATACATAATAATATGTTCTAAAATCCAGAATTTTGTTCCTTTGGAAGATCATCTTATGATTTTTAATTAGGTACCTATTCAATAAATTTACTTTCATGGGTACTTTGAAAGAACCTATTAAAATTGCTTATGACATAAAACTTCAAACAAATAGAATATTTGATGATGAATTAGTTATCAAGACGATAAAGGTTTTTTATTAAAGTTTCATTGTGAGTAAGAATAAATTAATCACACCTCTCATAGGTACTTTAAACATTTTGTCATTTTATTCAATAAATTGTAAAACTTGAAACAATTTCGGCCTTGTTGGCAAATTTTACATCTAACATATATATATATATATATATATATATATATATATATATATATATATATATATATATATATATATATATATTTATTCGAATTATTGTTGCCTGTGAACTATTTCTAATCTCTTGATAATTATTAGCAATAACAGGCTTGTTGAATCTTAAAAAACTCGATTTTATTAAAAAGTTGACGTTTCGCCACGACATTCGTGGCTTTATCAAAACTTTTTTTTTTTTTTAAGATTCAAACAAGCCTGTTATTGCTAATAATTATCAAGAGATTATATATATATATATATATACCTATATGTATAAATGTATATATATTATATATAAAATATATATATATATATATATATTTAAATATAAATATATATATGTATATATATATATATATATATATATATATATATATATATATATATATATATATATATATATATATATTATATATATATATATATATATATATATATATATATATATATATATATATAGGTATATATATATATATATATGTATATATACCTATATGTATATATATATATATATATATATATATTATATATATATATATATATATATATATATATATATATATATATATATATATATATATATATATATATATATCATGTGGGAGTTCTTTCTCGAATTTTTCTTTTGATGAAAAGTTTTTTGAACAATTCTCTCTCACATTTTCTTTTATGTTTTATTATTTTACACCATCTCATGTTCTTATTTTATTTTGTGACACGTTTGGTTGTAACCATATCGTTTTGATGTTCGGCGAAAAGTTTGTACTGTTTCCACCTGTTGAATTCAACCACACTTTCACTTCCTGATGAAGAGCCAATAAAGACTCGAAAGCTTGAACATAAACAAGAGTTTTCATTTAGTCAGCCCTAAGACTGAATACCCGATTAACCATTTTCTCTCCTTAACTTAGACAGTCGTCTAACCTTAACAATTATATATATATATATTTATTTATTATCAGGTTCTTCAAATGGGAATGGATGAAAGTGAGACAAATGAAACAAGTATCACGTTTTATTGGCGGCTGTCGACGCCTAGCAAAATTAACACGTTGGTAGATTTCATGCCGTCAATAAGTAAGATAGGCGAGAACAAATGGCAAAACATGACTTGGACTAATAACACTCACTACATCTTCACGAAATTGACCCCTTTCACTATCTACAATATAACTGTGTATGTTAGAAATGAACAAAAGGGCATTATTTTTCCTCCCGCGAAATTTTTCAATGCCGCCACTAGAGAGGGTAAGTGTTGAAATTTGTATGTAGTTTCTCAATTTAATAATTGATAAAAAGTCCTTGTTGAACACTTAGTTAATCTTCATTTAAATACTATATTCATAATAACTACATAAGTTTCAGATGACAAATGGTTTTTTGAAATCTTTTTCCAATAGTGTTCTAATAGGCATCTTGAACATATTGTTACTTCCATATAGAATAATAGCTTGAACACGTTTTAATTTTTTTTTTACATTTTCAATTGTATTGTGATATTATTGTCGTTGCTGGGACTTGTAGTAAGCGATATAGGGAAAATCTTGTGTTAATCGAAAAACAAATAGAAAAATAACGCTATTATATAATATCACCCTCTGACTACAAAGAAAACATATCACTCATAACGTGGGAATTGATAATTCATAAATTAGTTTATCACTAATTATAGAATACGAATTGGACTACAGGCAGATTGTAGGAATGTCATGTTACAATATAATATAGTCATGAATTTGTTTTTCATATGCAGAATTACTAATTCTATTTACTATTTTTCAAATGTATAGGATACATTGTTAAGAGTTCTACTTTGTCATATTTTTTTTTAGATTTAATAAGGCATTTTATTGTTTCAGGTATACCTACTGAACCTTATAATGTCACTGTAAAACAAACTTCCAGTTCTTCCGTTTTGATATCATGGAATGGACCATCAAGCCCTAATGGCATTATCAAATTTTGTCAAATAGGGTGGTTTTCAGATGAGCCAAATCCTTCGCGAACAATCGAACTAAGTTGGAAGAACGTAACATCTCATACAATTTCAGCGGACTTCATGCACAATAAGACATATTCTTTCTTCGTGAGTTAATGCTTAAAATTTGCTTTGAAATAATTTATCAATTGCAGTTTTGCAACAACGGTTAATAAAGAAGGTTAATAATGTGTTACAGGTCAAATACTAAATAGAACTAACTTTCAAACAATCTGGTTTTAAAATATCCTACTTAATTTTTGTAATATGAATACGCATTGAATTTTCAGAACATATAGGTACTATAAGATAACGCACACGCGTTGGTATTACACTAGTGAGCGGCCCGATTAGTGAATGCGCCTCCGTCACCTTTTTAATAGAATTGCGAAAATATGAATCACCTAACCCCGATGGGTGTCACGCCACTGCCCGCCCTACGCCTATCGTGCGGAACCAGCTACACGGGAAGTCGTTACTACGACTCGATTCCTCGCGCGCCTTGTAACTTTCGAACGGAATGAACGTCTTCCAAGTACGCGTTCTAAAGCCGGTCACGTGAATTTTGCTTCGTTTGTCGGAAAAATAGTACTCAAGTGTCCGGAATGCGGCCGTTTTTTGTGAATTTCGGAGAGACGTCAAACATTGAAGGTTCTATATCGAAAATGGGCGCCACGGACGGGAATAAAAAATAGGGAAGTCGTTAGTACGACGCGATTGGGCCTCGCGCGCCCGGTAACTTTCGAACGGAGTCGACGAAATCCAATCACGCTTTCGAGAGCCGGTCACTTGAATTTTGCTTCGTTTGACGGAAGAATAGATCTTAAGCGTCCGGAATGCGGCCGTTTTCGCAAATTGCGGAGAAACGTCAAACTTTGAAGGTTCCATATCGAAAATCGGTACCGCCGACAGGAACGAAAAACAGCCTATTCATTGAAAAAATCTTGTCGGCGTCCGACGGGGCCCTTCGGGCCTCGCCGTTCTCGCCCGATCTTCGTATCACGGATGCCCCGTTTTCGTTCAAAGGCGGCCTTCGGCCGCTTGCCTTCCCAATTATCTGTTTAGTATTATATACCTATAATAATATATAATATTATCTTCTAAGACTGTTATTTCTTCTGCATTTTTTGGTGCATGGTGTGGACTGGTTTGTTATAGTATTCTATAACCCATTATATCAGAATATTTAAGTCATATTAAGAATACTTTAACTGAATGGCTTTCAATGAGAAACGTGAAAAAACATGACATTTAGTAGTATTATTTTGTGACGCAAGTTTGACCTCTCAACAATCTTCTAGTTTATAATCCATATTGTTCTATAATATTGACTGACTTAATTTCCGCTAATCATCTGGTGAAACATGATCAATATTATTAAATAACATAAATACTATATTATAAATTAAATAATAACAAATTTATTATGAGTACATACGTAACTTAAGTAACAATAAAATGATAGAAAATCCCACAGCTTTATATCTCTTGGTCAAAAACAAACAATTATTTTCGCAGAATATGTGTTTGGAAACATTAACCATGACATAAAGGCAACGAAAACAAAACATTTAATTTCACTCTCCTGATAGAAAGTCCATTTATAACAAAAGATTTTTTTCTATGAGAAGTCATTTTTCAGGTAATCGCTACTAACAGACGCCATAATAGTCGGCCATCCGATATTGCTACTCTAACTTTTGACAAAGGGCCAGATTTGGGGAAGATCATCTTCAAAACAGAAACAGCAACAAACTCTTCTATATTTTTGGCTTGGAACTACACAGAGTTTGAACCAGAAGGTTTCCATATCGATTTGAAGGTGTTGGATCGAGCTTATCCAAATTTAGAGCCGAGATCAACTAAGGAACATAATATCACTATTAATAAGCTATCGCCTGGAGTAAAACATCTTATTAAGGTGAGAAAAGAAATCCAACCTATCTATTATTTTCAGTGAAATTACTTTATTGGCTTTTGGACTAATTGCAAAAGATATTAAAATGTATGCTTAATAAAGTTAGTATAATTTTTTTGAGATTGTCATCAATTAATTTTATCGACTATCTCTGGTATCTGATTGGATGTACCTATATGTTTGTTTTAGTTTCTTCTAGACTAAATATACATTCAATTCGTTGAAACTATATTTCAATATATCAGTAAATACTATAACATTAGCTCTTCAAAAATTGCGAGTTTATTATAGTAGGTATATCGAAGAAAAAAATAGTGTAATTTGTACTTGTCTTTTTTCTAAATGAACAGTCGAAAAACTTGTTCTCAAATAGTGATGTAGGTGGTAATTTGATTTTGTAACTTATTTTCCTTACAAACGACAAAAATAAAGTATATTGAACAAGTGTAAAATGAAATAGAAAAATGATTTTGTTTACATTGTTAAACAACCTCAGTGAATATGAGTGTTGCGGCTGTCTATTAGAAGGAGATAAATACTTGTGCTTTCGAAAAGGAAAGCCATATTTGTGTGTCCGTTTCCGTGAAGAAGTAGGTACGAGGGTCGTTCAATAAGTCCTTAGAAAATCCAAGAGATGGCGCTCGTAGTATCGGTAAAGATTTTTTTTCCGTTAGCAGCACTATCGATAGGAAAGCTGCTCGATCCATGACGTAGGTCAATTTCTATCGTCGATTAAAGTCAACAACATTTGTTTATACATAACAATGGAGAAAAGCGAGTTCCGGGCTGTCATTAAACATTTCCATTTGAAAGGCTTAACGCCGAAAGAAATCAAAGCCGAGTTGGATGCAGTTCATGGCACATCTGCACCTGTGTTTGCGACAGTCTACAATTGGGTGAATGAATTTAAACGTGGCCGTTCATCCACAACAGATGAACATCGTCCGGGACGCCCAGTGGAGGTGTCTACTCCTGAAATCATCAATAAAATCCACGACCTGATTTTGAGCGATCGACGAATTAAAGTGCGCGAATTAGTTGAGGCCACAGGCATATCACAAGGTACAGCTTCAATTTTGCATGAAAAATTGTCTGTGAAAAAAATTTCGGCAAGATGGGTGCCGCGTTTGCTCTCAGAGGAGAATAAGCGCAATCGTGTGGTCGACTCTGAGGTCATGTTGGCGCTCTTCCGTCGCAATCCTGCCGAATTCCTTCGTCGATATGTAACTGTGGACGAAACCTGGATCCACTACTACACTCCAGAAACGAAGAGACAGTCATCACAGTGGATCATTGCTCGAACGAATGAGTATTTTGCAGAACTTCCGAAATCCTATTTTTTGGACGGCATAAAAATTTTGGAAAAACGATTGGAAAAGTGTGTAGAGCTGAAAGGAGACTATGTTGAGAAATAAAAAAAATTTACCCTAAAAAACAGTGTTTTCCTATCTTTTTCTGAGGACTTATTGAACGACCCTCGTAGCATCACGGAAATATTGAAAAATCATTATGTAGTCAAAATCTAAACAGACAAATGGTGCAACTAAGGAATGAGTTCAGTAAACCTTCACAGGGAGATATCCAACTATTCAGCTGTATTACTGAGGAGGAAACACAAAGATTTGAATGAAAACAAAGAGAACAAATTAACTAGTTACTTCATTCAGGAACTGAAGAAGGTAACCCTCTTATGAGTCTGATAAACTGAGTATTTCACAAATAAACTCAAGTACTCAAGGAATCAGTACACCCACAATTAAGTTTGTTACAAATAGACAGAGTAGTGAAACATATATATATATATATATATATATATATATATATATATATATATATATATATATATATATATATATATATATATATATATATATATATATATATATATATATATATATATATATATATATATATATATATATATAGATATATATATATATATATATATATATATATATATATATATATATATATATATATATATATATATATATATATATATATATATATATATATATATATAAATATTATATATATATAATATATATATATATATATATATTTATATATATATATATAAATATATATATATATATATATATATAGATATATATATATATATTTATATATATATATATATATATATATATATATATATATGAAGAATTTACAATAATGATGGAATCAGTTACCGTTTGATGATTATATGAAATATAAACTCGAAAAATTACATTTATAAAGATATGCTAATATTTATGGGAGATAACCCACACATAAATGCAGAGTCGATATAATAAATTTCGAACTCTAGTCTAGATTCGAAGATATTGATTCAATTCATGACTTCTTCAGAAAGGATATATATTTTCTATAAAATGTTCACTATGTATATTTTGAAAAGACGTTTCATTTTAATGATATAGAGAAGCAAATGCTAAAATGCTGATGAGATACATATGAATGATATTCGGAGAAGTTTCAATCAGCTATAACAGCTTGGGGTAAAAGTTTACAATCATTTACATATTTGTAAACTAGATCCCGGTTAAAGGAGGAGGATATCATATAACATTTTAAGACATGCAACTTCACAGATATCAGTTGTATTCGAAAATTATTTCTCTTTTGAGGGTGTACTTTAGGAAGAAATTATATCACTGAAGAATCTAGACATTTGCCCAATTAGTTCAAAGGTGAACCATTCTTTAATAGCATTTAGATTTGAAACAATCTCAAAAATAGCACTAACTCCTTATAATATCTAAATCATTTACAGTTCAAGATCACATAATATGGAAAACATTATGGACAAAATGTCAACTTGAGAGTAAATAAAAGAAAAAAAAACTAACACCAACATGTTTAAACTTAATGTTACAAATCTTAGAAACTGGAAAATTTCAATTTGAAAACATACAAACATTAAAGAAAATAAAGAGCTTGTTTAATTTTTACAGATTTATGCGTGGAAGATACCTTTTGTGGGACCTTATCACGCTTTGGTTTTAGCTACAGAAGGTAAACCTCTGCCGGAAATTATTAATATTAAAGATTATGTCGTAGATGCAACATCAATCAGACTTACTTGGAGTAAAACTAATGATACTAGAAGCAGTCATTGGATCTATGGAGTTTACTATGGTATTAATGCTACGGAACTGCTTCATAGTGAGTATTTTTCTCAGGTTTATGTAAATGAGCTATTAAGTTGCAATTTTGAAATGAATTTTCCTAGAAGCAATAATGACAGAGCAGAGGAGAAGTCACAGAGCATGAAACCTAGATAAAAGTTTAGAAAAATCATTCAGATCTCTCTGTTTCATCAAACACCTTGAATGTCCTTCATATTCCCTTAATTTTGAAATTTTATTTCACTCTTTCATTTTCAGAAGCCAAAATAGAAACATCTAACCTCTCCACTATTGTATCTAAATTGGAAGCATGTAAAAATTACACCTTCAGAGTAGGCCTTGTTGGTCCTCTAGGTTTTGGACCTTTGTCTCGCCATATTGTGACTCACAGCACTTTTTCGGATCCTAAGGCTCCACCTAAACGATTAACAGTGGAAGCAGATAACAATAATCCTCTGAGAATGAAAGTACAGTGGGAACCATCTTGTCTGATTGGAGAAAGTACAGGTTATATGGTAAGTAATTAAACACAAAGTATGAATAAAATTTAATTTATCATATGACCAAGACTAAAACATTTAAAATATTTGAATGCAACATATAAACCCAATATACGTTTTCTGTGTGTATGTGTTTCAGTATTGTGTAATTACATACTATAATCCGTTCAGGCTACTAAGAAATTCTTATTTCTTCAATAGACTATGAAGACTAGCAAATCAGAAATCTGTCTTCGATTCGACAAAGATAATAATAATACAACTTTATTTAGCAGAACAAGCTATTGCATAACAGATAGATTCAAATTACATTACAAATCTTCGAAAAAGGACAAGTACAAATATTAACTGAAACAGAAAATAAATTCTAATTTAAAAAATACATTTTTCTTAACCTTGACTTGAATGAAGTGTTCCACAGTAGGAGAAGCCTTGATACTTAAAGGTAAGCTATTGTATAAGCTTAAGCCTTCAACAAACAATGACTTCTCCATTGCTGTTGAATGAAATCTCTCAATCTGATAATTATCCTTAGTCCTTAGATTGTAATCTATGTTCCAAGATCTTTTATTCAAACATTTGTTAAAATATAATGGAGCTTGATTGTTGGCAATTTCATAAATCAACAGTAAACCCGCCACACGTATAAGCTGTGATATATTTAAAAAATTTAATGACTTCAACATACTGTCAATTGAGGTATATCTGTTACATCGCAATAATATTCTCATTGCCTTATTCTGAAGAACCTGTAGTCTACAGATATCTTCATTGGAACAAGACATCAGAAGAGATAGACAGTAGTTGAAATGTGGATAGATAGTAGCATTGTACACTAATTTTCTGCACCACAGTGAAAGATTTTTACTGACTCTCGACAAATATCCTATCTTTTTTCCTATTTCCTTACACAAAAAATCAATATGTTTCTGAAATCTGAGCTGAGGATCAAATATAACTCCTAAATATTTTATTTCATCAACGTATTCAATTATATTATTATCAATTTTAATGACCCAGTTACCCTGTCTGAAATTAGAACAATTTTGTTTGCTACCCAGTATCATGCATTTTGTTTTTTGTGAATTTAATTTCAATTTATTCCCCATCAACCACTCATTCAAAATATCTAATTCGTTATTCATAATGATAACTAAGATTTACAATAATTATAAAGGATTGAAATTAGTTTTTATAACACTAACTATTTTTCCTCCTGTTTTGAAAAAAATGCTTCGATTTTTTCCCCAGATCAATGTATATGAGCAGATCACTAAGCAGAATCAAATCAAATTGGCAAAAAAAAGTTCAACATTTTTTTTCCACCTATTTGATGTGTCTTACGGAGGCATATACAACGTTAGCGTCGCTACTACAGCACCTGGTGCCCGTTTCACACCCTGGGTAACCTACTATGCTCCATCTATTCCTCGTCCTTAAGAACTCAGAGTTTTGGTGGAAAAGCTAATTCCTCAAGTTATCGGAAGTTATCAACATGAAGGATCTCCAGGTAACTTTTATTTTTCAAAATTTATATATATATATATATATATATATATATAATATATATATATATATATATATAATATATATATATATATATATATATATATATATATATATATATAAATATATATATATATATATATATATATATATATCTAAATATTAATATTTATATATATATATATATATATATATATATATATATATATATAATATAATATATATATATATATATATATATATATATATATATATATATATATATATATATATATATATATATATATATATATATATATAATATATATATATATATATATATATATATATATATACATATATATATATATATATATATATATATATATATATATATATATATCGGTATTTTCAATTTCCATTTATTGTACTATTTTGAGATAAGGCTTTTTTCTTGTGAATTGAATTACAAAGTTAAAATTTGTTAGTTTTTCTATGCCTGAACAATTTAAATTAAACCATTTTTTTGCAGCAGCTCTTAGCAAGGCAAATCATTTACATTGATTTACTGATGTAAAACTAGAGATAATTTTTCATCTCTAGTTTCCTTTATTGGTAATACACTCCAATTTCCTTTATTGGTAATACACTGGATGAAAGAAACGCAGATAGGTTTATCATTGACAAGATCCCATTCATCTACACGAAATTTTCCTCTACTACGTACACTTTTGGAGTTAGACTTGTTACTCACTAGAACTTAAGTTCATCTATGTCGGAAGGTGCATCAATTGCCAATGAGTTCAAAATGTCTGTAACATTAACAAAAATCAGCGTGAGTACGATTCTAATTTGTGTTCTAACGCTGTTCGTTGTACTTTCCGCCATAATTGGCTTACTGTTTTTGCGACATATATTTTTAAATAATAAGTCCATCATTTTCGAAAATAACAATTTTGGATGTCAGTGTGATAATATATTGTTTGTAGATCAAGGAAATTAGGTATACCAAATATAAATATTGAATATGACTGATTCGATTTGGAATTATTTCTCTTGAAATGTTCACTTCAAAATTGTTCCATTATCAGTTAGTCATTCTCTGAAGTGAGTGATTAAGTTGATAATGGTTTTCGTTTACTAAATTGTATTTATGGAAATTTCGAAGCTTACTCATTCATGAAAAAATGTTAATTACTTTACATTCAATTTATTGAAGAATAAGTGTGTCATAGTATTTTTAGAAAATGTATTGCAGTGGGAATGAGAAAAGTGTGGAGCATATTTAAACTGAATGTATAGGTACCCTATCCACAATCAGAGAAAATCTATAATGAAAACTTTCAAATGAGAAAAAGTGTGCAAGTAATCTGTCAAGTTCATTATTCTTTTGAGGAGTCAAATTTCTTCAGAATGAGAATACTTATGGAATTGGTTTCTCTTTGAAAATCCATGATAGTTACAGTTGATTGAGCAACATTATAAGTTAACAGGCACATCAGATATTTTGCACAATTTTCACGAAAAATAGGATAAATGATAGGAGATTCTAAATACATACCAAATAGTTCCCTAACAATATTATAAAATTATGTTTCCTGTCAGATTCCCGCAATTATTTTACAATTAGTCTCATCTATCTCTTAGGAAAAATAACCGTTGAGGATACTATAAATTTAGATGGCTCAAAGGCAGTTCCATCATTTCTTCAGTAGAAAACAGAGAATATATATTTTTGATGAACAAAAAAGTAGTTATCATGTCTCTCAAATTTTGAGAGACATGATAACTACTTTTTTGTTTTCTTGTAATCAGTCTTTGGAAACATGGTAATTTTGTATAACTGTATAATATAATTCATCAAAAATATATATTCTTTTTCTACTGAAGAAATGATGGCACTACCTTTGAGCCATCTAAATTTATAGTATCCCCGATGGTTATTTTTCCTAAGAGATAGATGAGACTAATTGTAAAATAATTGTTGGAATCTGACAGGAAACATAATTTTATAATATTGTTAGGGAACTCTTTGGTATGCATTTGGAATCTCCTATTATTTATCCTATTTTTCGTAAAAATGGTGCGAAATTTCTGATGTGCCTGTTAACTTATAATGTTGCTCAATCAACTGTAACTATCATGGATTTTCAAAGAGAAACCAATTCCATATGTCTTCACATTCTGAAGAAATATGACTCCTCAAAAGAATAATGAACTTGACAGATTACTTGCACACATTTTCTTATTTGAAAGTTTTCATGATAGATTTTCTTTGATTGTGGATAAGGTATACATTCAGTTTATGGCAATTAATTTCAGCGAAAAACTTCTGTAAAAGGATTATTTCTTTTGAGAGAGTTGTTTGTGGTTGAATTATGTAAAGAAAGATTTGATTAGGTGGCACTTAACTATCACACTATAAAATTTCTGTGTAATAATTACTAATAGTCTAACTAGTCCATGTAAATAATAAAAAACCTATGATTTAATGCAGCGACCACCATCAGGTTACTGACAGTGTCGTTATTGTATTTCTATTCCTTTTAATAAAACTTGATCGGTGGTAATTTATTAGTGTGACAGTGGATATACATAATCTATTGCATCTAAAAAATGTCTTATATAATATTTTTCTAGGTTGTGCCCAAAAATGATCATTTCATGAGTTTACACTGAGCTTGATTTTTAAATATATATTTGTTTCATTCAAGATCGATTGTCAAATGTAGAATAATTTTTCATTGGACTTCAAAGGCTATTCTATTTTTTTATTTTCAGAATTGAAAAATTTATTTTAGGGTTTTGCTGAATCATAATATAACTTGTACGAATTAATGAAAAACAATATATAAAATTATCAATATTCTCATCATACCTCTTACATGTACACAATTAGTGTTTTGATTTATTCATTATGAAATAGATCTTCTAGACATTCGTAACTGGAAGCTCAACATACTTTTAACAGATTTGTAGGTCATTATATTATTTTATTTCTGTTTATTTTTTCTTAATTTTGTTTAGATATTATTTTGCAATTTGAAATACTTCCCAAAATTAGGTCTACTATATAAGATGTATATTTTCCGTTTCATTTTATTTTAGTTTGAGTGTTTTTTCAATTTTAATAATTTTTTTTGTATTTTTAAGGTAAAATTCTTTAATACCTTACGTTTAAGTTTTTTGATTAAAAGAATTTGACTAAATTAATTCCAGCGTTTATAAAATGTTACATGTTGAATAAAGTATTCACAAATAAACGAAGTTGTATTCAGTATATTTTTAATATGAACATTTCCTATAAATTCAAAGGATTATTGATCCAAAAAGTATTATCACTTTTGTTAATAAAGATGATTATCTTTTATTATTTATTCATTTTGGATGAATTATCCTTTGAATTTGAAGCAAATGTAATTGGACAATAAATAGGAATTTACAATTACTAAAGTGAAGAAAACCATTACCAATAACATGAACTAAGTAAAGCTATTCATGCATTTAAAAGTTTGCCTAATGTGTTGAAATCTCCAAATCATGGAAAGCGTGTTTTGAAACATAATCTTAAAAAATGGGCGGAAAGCAATTATTTTTTTCTGGAGTTCTGCATCTTGACTTTGTATGAAATGCTGAGTTTTGAGAAAGTTATGAATTTCGTGACAAAATCTTAACTGTTTTAATATAGACTGTTTTCAAAATCACTGTTTTGGCTAAAAAAAGACTAATAAACACAGGCAAGAACTAAAATATATACATACATACATATATATATATATATATATATATATATATATATATATATATATATATATATATATAGGTATATATATATATATATATACAGTGCTTTCATGATGAAAGGAACAAATTCATTAAAGAATTAGGTTTCTATTTCATGTTAAAATCCTCGGACAGGTCGATTAGTATTTTTATTTGGGCAATTTTCGCAATAAAAATTTTGTATACAGGGTGTCTCATTCAAGAGCTATGGCTTTGTCATTAGTTTTTTTAAGGGTAATACCCTGTATATTATTTCACTTTACAATTCTACGATAAATTCTTATCACTTTTTGTGAACATACCATATGCCTCAACTTGATGGATTCCCAGATTATAACGGAGATAGTGGAGCACCTGGAGATTTAAAATGTGGATTAAAAGTACAAAAAAAAATTTAGGTAAACATTGTCATTAAATCTGAAGAATGAAATTTCACATGTACCATCTGAATTCATTCACTGGTGCTGTATAGTCCGCAGTTTTCACGTTTTTAACGCTCCAGGCACTACACTACTTCATTGTTTAAGAAAATGCAATTACTTGAGAGAGAACGCATTGAAGTACTTATGATGATTGGTTTTGGAGATAGGGTGCGTTCACAAGAAGAAGTCTGCAATCTATTCATTGAAAATCATCCTGATCGTCCGCCAATTACTAGATCGACAGTCAGCAAAATTGAATCAAAATTCAGGAGATACGGCCACGTTAGAGATTTACCTAAAGGAAGACCACCGAGAGTATCTGAAGAAACAGTGCTGAACGTTCTACTAGAAACCCAAGATAACCCTCATACATCCATTACTACAATTTCCAATAATTTCAATTTATCAGTAGGGTCCGTGCATAAAATACTTAAGGTAAATAAGTATCCTCCCTATAAAATTAAGCTGGTACATGAATTATTAGAAGACGATTTTGACCGCAGAGTACAGTTTTGTGAGCAGATTCTTGAAATTCATAATCAACATCTAAATTTCATTACAAACATAATTTTTTCTGATGAAGCCACCTTTACTTTAAATGGCCACGTCAACAGACAAAACTGTAGGTATTGGGCGACCGAGAATCCTCATTGGATGCAAGAATGCCACACACAGCGGCCTCAAAAAATTAATACATGGGCAGCGATTGTTCGAAATCGTATAGTTGGTCCCTATTTTTTTGAAGGAACACTAAACGGAGAGGACTACTTGAACTTTCTCCAGTTCGAACTCATTCCGGCTTTAGCTGTTTTGTTTCCTAACCCACAAGATCCTGACATACCTAATAACGAGATATGGTTTCAACAAGATGGGGCACCTCCTCACTATCCAATCGCTGTTCGACAATTTCTTGATGCAACTTTTCCCAACAGATGGATAGGACGGAGAGGTCCGATTGAGTGGCCGTCAAGATCACCGGACATAACCCCATTGGATTTTTTCTTATGGGGTTATTTGAAGTCTAAAATTTATTTCAATAGACCAAATAATATTGATGATCTAAAAGAGAGAATCAGGCAGGAAATAAGACTTATCAGTCCAGAAGTAATTGAAAATGTGCAACGGGAAACATTGAATCGACTTCAAAAATGTCTCGAAGTAAACGGACAACAGATTGAACATATGTAAAAATTAAATTAGTAATTACATTTGTGTGTTTTCATATCGTACCTCTCATTACCCACTATCTCCGTTTCTGGCAATCCATCGAGTTGAGGCATATGGTATGTTCACAAAAAGTGATAAGAATTTATCGTAGAATTGTAAAGTGAAATAATATACAGGGTATTACCTTTAAAAAAAACTAATGACAAAGCCATAGCTCTTGAATGAGACACCCTGTATACAACATTTTTATTGCGAAAAAATTCCCAATAAAAATACTAATCGACCTGTCCCGAGGATTTTAACATGAAATAGAAACCTAATTTTTTAATGAATTTGTTCCTTTCATCATGAAAGCACTGTATATAGGTATATATATATATATATATATATATATATATAATATATATATATAAAATATATATATATATATATATATATATATATATATATATATATATATATATATATATTATATATATATATATATATATATATATATATATATATATATATATATATATATATATATATATATATATATATATATATATACACAGAGTTATTCATAAGAATTATGGCTAGAGCATTTGATTTTATAAAAGTTTTTTCTTTAGGATGTATAAGGAACTATGAGCGCTACATTTTAAAAATATTTTCATATTGTACAGGTGTGCCAAAAACACGAAATGTGTTGAAGTGGTTATTTTTTAAATGGAATTACATTTCATTTTTGGAATTTACGATAAAAACAAATGCCAGTTTCATTAAGGTTTAATTCACCTTAACCTTATGGTTTTTCAAATATCTCGTATTTTGTGAAAATGTAGTATCACTTTTAACGCTTAAACTTAAAAGGAACACTATTTTATGTCACCAACAGATGTAAAATTTAATTGTCTACCGAATACCTGAATACATTCTTATCATTGGTTAAATCTTCACGTTTTCGAATAATTGCACATTTTCATTTTACAAACTGATTTAATAGTATATTATTCAACGAGCACAAAATGATTGCTATTTTCACGAGGGTGAAGTTTGCGACACGCGCCGCAGGTGAGTGCCGCAATTCACCCTAGTGAAAAATTGTAATTTTGTGCGAGTAGAATACTATACTTTGTCCACGACTTCCTCGAAAAAATTAGTAATAATCTGCATTTTCAACAATAAAAATAGTTATCAAAATCGTTGACATAACATTTTCTGTGTTCACTGAAAACTGCATACTCACGTAAACGTCAACTATTTCACTTGACATCGATTTAATTCCTTTCTTTCACACTGATGAAAATGAAATAGATGATTTTTGCATTTATTTATTTATTTTAATATTAACAGAACAATTATTGAAAATAAACGAAGGCATTGAATTTATAGTTATCTCAGTTACATAAAACCTAAAAATCTAATAACAATACTATCCTAACAATGTGAATGATGGTCTCAAGTTTGGACATGTTTTGAGTGTGACGTCATGCAGTGTATAAACCATTATTCACTAGTGATTAATAGGAATAATTGTACTTCAGGAAGCATACGTATAATGAATAGTACGGTCGTGGACAAAGAAATTTATTATTCACCAATTCGCCTATGGCTTTTTGACCAGTATTATTATTCACTTATGGTTTTCAGTTATGATAATGTAATTCCAAATCATCCTATCAGCGATAGCGGTAGTATGTGATCCTGTTATTGTTTTGTTATAGAAAATGCTAGTTCATCTGAAAGAAAAAAAGATTATGGGGCGGAATATTAGGCCAATACCAAATTGGTCCTTATTTTTTCTCGAAGAACATTTAAATTGAATTAGGTTTTTTAGGATTTTCAACATATCATTTTTCAGTCCTATTACAAGACATTTCCTCAGACATAAGAAGAATGTTGTGACCTAAAAAAAAATTTCATTCCCGAAATCGATGGATTGGAAGCAATGGATTGCAAAATTGGCCCCCAAGGTCACCTGGCCTTAAGTTACCTTATTTCTTCTTATGGGGCTACATTAAATACACACTTGACAATATGAAACAGCGCATCATAGGAGCTTTTTTCAAATGTAAGCCCGCGTATGTTATTAGATGTTGCTAAAGGTTCTATAAAGAGGATACGTTTGTGTTTAGAGTCTGATGGTAACCATTTTGAACACTTGTTTTAAAATATGGCTTGTTTCATAATTTTTTTTATTTTTTCATAATTTGAACTAATACATAACATTTAAGATATTCAAAATAAACGCATTTATTATGATCTTGATGTTTATTTCAATCAATTCTGATTCCTTGAAATGCCATAGGCGACTTGATAAATGATAAATTTCTTAAAATCAGTTTGCAAGATGAAAATGTGCATTTTATTTGAAAACGTGAAAAGTTATCGATAGGAATGTATGCAGGTATTCGAAAGACAATTAAATTTTACATCTGTTAGTGACATGAAATACGGGGTTTTCCATTTAAGTTAAACAAGTGCCTTTTAAAGATTATTTTACCTTTATACACACTAAGTATAAGTTAGGTACTCAATATTTCAAAATGGCGACATGAATTTTGTTTCAGTTAGTAGGCCTTATTATTTCTTTGGTTAAAAACAAGGAAACACCAGTTGAGAGTTTAAGCGTTAAAAGTGAACCATTTTCACAAAATACGTGATATTACAAAAACCATAAGTGTAAGGTGACTTAAACCTTTATTTTTATCGTAAAATCCAAAAATGAAATAATATACAGGGTATTCCATTTGAAAAATATCAATTTTGATACATTTCGTGATTTAACCATACACTGTATAACATGAAAATATTTTCCAAATTTAGTGGATAGTTCCCTATCCTTCCCAAAAAAAAACTTTTATAAAATCTAAAACTTCACCCATAATTATTCGTGTCGAATAACGTGAATAACCCTGTATATATAATATATATATATATATATATATATATATATATAGGTATATATATATATATATAATATATATATATATAAGTATATATATATATATATATATATATATATTATATATATATATTATATATATATATATATATATATATATGTATATATATGTATATATTTATATATATATATATATATATATATATATATATATATATATATATATATATATATTGAACTGAAGAGTTTTATACTCTATAATAGTAGACCATCAAAGAAATCTCTTAGGTTTACGAATATGCAATTGAGTTGAAAGTAGTACTTATTCTTGGTGCTGAATATGAATTCATTGAAAAAAATCTCATTTAAAAATTTAAAAACCAATATTAGAAAAAATTCAATGACAATCTTAAGGTTTCTTTCTGAATATCCTGTATGAAGATATACTATTTAACTTGCTTACTCCAGTTCCGTAAAGCATTTTGTACAATAGTTCAAAGTGTTATTGCAGAATACTCAAATTATCAGAAATGGCTACATCTCTAGCTTTTAAAAAAATTCTAAATATCTTAAAAACAGTAACAGTTATGTACCTACCTATATTATATTGAACATGAAAAATTATCATAATGTCCATAAAATTACATATAATCTTAAAAGGCAAGCATATACAGGTTGTTATATTTAAAATAGTTGAGCGAGTTGATATAACTTCTGGTATAACCAGAAGTGATACTTTCCTGAAAGTAATATTTTAAATCCATAGATTACCTTCACTTCAAAATGGTACCAAATTTTCAATTTTTGCTGGTAGTGGATTTCAAGATACGGCGGATAAAATACCATATACCTGTATAATGAGGCATTCATATAATATTGGACCAAGTCGAGTTTCCTGTACTTTATATAACATTTTTCAAAGCCACAGTGGATCATCTGAATTACAGCATTCTATAAGAAATGGCGTTACTAAAGAGGATGGTCCATGATACCGTCGATCCTAATAATAAATTGGAGCCATATATTTTAAACCTAATTATCTCCATTTAAGTCAGTCAGTCAGTGGAGCGCTGGCTCTCAAACTCATATATGAAGTATATTTTAAATTTTCAATTATTATTGATATGTCAAAAGTATATCAAACCATTTTATTCTGATGAATAAATTCAGAAATTATAGTTCAATACATTTGATAGTAAAAAAGAACCAACTAAAACAGCAGTTATATGACCTTAATAATTTATGCTTTTATCAAATGACGTGGTTTTTAAATATTTCTAACCCCATGCCTGTGTTTTACAATAATGTAACACTAATTTTCCTTCTGTAGCATAGCAGACATATAAATTTTCTCAATATTTGATCAGGTGCAGGAGCAAATACAGGAAATATCTATGTAAAAAATGGAGGCGGTTGCCATTTCAGACACCAAATTTCAGCTCATTTGATGTGATGCGAACCAATATGTAGCGGGAAGGATATTTATATGAAAATTAGAAATATCTACGTAAAAATGGTGGCGGTTGCAGAAATTTCTCCAAATTTTGACCCTTGTGTTCTGTAACAAAAAAAATCCCTTGTACCAAATGTCAGCTCATATGTCTCGATGGGAGCCGCTGGAGATGCCAATATGTACCGGGAAATATATATTAGACATGAAAAATCGTGGTCTAGTGGGTCTAAAACGGATAAAAAACTACTCTTTCACCTGACTACTCTCCTTCGATACTCTGCAAGCGTATGTATTGTATGGGATAAAATACGACCAAAAAGCTTAATCAAGAATCAAGTTAATACCCACATGGGATCTCTGATCACCGCCTATTGCTTTGCGACTATTTGCGAGCCCCAAAAAAGAAGTAAACAATTTAACGGTGAATCATAGAGAACATCAAGTCACCACTACTCAAAATCTGTATACAGCTGTTTCCATCTTATTAGATCTCTTCAATGCAGCTTATTTGACTATTAGGTCATTTGTACCAGTATGGCGGTTCTTCAGGGGTCTAATTACGTAAAGGCAAAAAGGAAAATGATGGTCATAGCACTGGTACCGGCGGCCCAATCGCGTGGGCGTTAATCGAACGCGTCGGATAAATAACGAGTGTCGAACGATTTGTTCCACAAAAATGCTTGTATTTTCAGATAGTCGAAAAAAAAAGAAGTAGGCGGTAGCGTAATGCCATACTTCTCGGGTGTGACTTTACAGCCCGCCATACCGACGCGAATACATTTATTTAGATAAAACAATTCAACCATTTGTACCAGGCTAATTTTTGCATCGATAATCATCTTCGAGTAGCCATACACGAAAATCACCTTGCCATACTTTTCCGACAGTTCCCAATGGCCGCCATACTACTGCAAAGGAGTAATTTTTTTTTTTCGCCAAACGATTTGTACTGCCCTGAAACTTTTTTTAACAGTACTCTGTATGATCATAAATAGAAGTCTGATAATGCCATACCTGTGGGAGGTGGCGAATGTGAACAATATTCTTTCAAAATCCTAAGATTTTATTCGTAATTCCAACGATTTGTACCAGTATGGCGCCACTTTTTTTGGGCCGCCGGTACCAGCACTATGACCATCATTTTCCTTTTTGCCTTTATGTAATTATACCCCTGAAGAACCGCCATACTGGTACAAATGATCTAATATTTTGTGTCACCATCTCCCGGTCTAATAGCATATTCCACCAAAGATATTGCAAACCAACGATTCACCGTTTAGATTAAAAACGCAGAATTCCGTCGCAAGAATATATACTTCACATACGCCACAGTTGCAGAGTAGTCAGTTTCTCCGCTAATTTTCTGAAAGTCTCGGGACAATAACTTCAATGCTTCTAAGGTGTCAAGTACCATCCGGTTTCCTTGCAAAAGATCCATACCAGAAGTTTGCAAATACTTTGAAAGAGGAGTAGTATGCATAAAAAAATTTCTGAACAATATAGCATTGAAGTTTTGTAATTTCATATAATGTTTGACATAATTCGACAAAAAACCCTTTTTGCATGCCGTTTTTAATAGTGCTCAATCTTTGGCCCACCATCTACAAAGCTAGTCGTTATCCCTTAAATGGGATTCTCTGACAAATACTGCTGCTTTATTGATAAGCCCAAATAAGTGATCGAACGGAGCTATTAGTTTTGTAATGTCTCCTATAAACAAATTTAGCACATGTGCATAGTAGGTACCAAATATGAATTTGGCCAGGGGTTTTTTTAAGGCTTTGCTGTCCCTTCGGTAGAGTTTCCAATATAATTAGCTATATCAAGCCCCAACTCGCTTATACAATTAGCCACAACTTCATACAGGTTTTTTTCTTTTGGCAGAGGTAGAGTTTATGCATCTAATCAATCGCTCATATATTTTATTGTCCTTTAGATAATAAATTATTACTGAACATTGATCAACAATATTTATGTCTTGAGTTGCTCTTGAGTATCTACTTGTTTGCAGGTTGCTTAGTTGCCGCAAGTTTCTACCAAACGGGTCGAAAATAAAGTTCCAACAGGCAGGCCCAGGCCAGTGGACCAAAAATAAACCAGGACAGCTCTGATGTACGCCTCTTGTCCTCTACGCGTATGGCGAGGAAAAAACTGAATAAATGATATTTCTTTTTGAAAAAATTAATTTATCAATTTGTATATATTGAACTTCACTCTATTTAATTTGGAGTGTGGAATAAATTGGTTCATTCTTCCAGAGCTCAGGCTCACCCTGTAGTTACTATGCTTATACTAGTAGAATATATTAAGTAATAATTTAATGCTCAATACAAACACTACTCGATACTACTTGTTATACTAATTTATAACTTTTCAAGATTTATTTTTAGCAAAATCTTCAATTATATCGCTAACGTCAATTTCCTCATAACAATTTTTGTGGTGGCCCCTTGAGTGGTGGGGGCCTATAGGCTGCATCCTACTCCAGCATATTGGTGAATCCGGCCCTGTCACACACATGAGATCGATGAGGACTTCAAAATTTCATTATAATATTATCCCTAAAGTTCTTGTCAATTTTTAGATTCTTGGGAATTTATTCAAGGGTACCCCTATTTTCGGGCTAACTTGACCGGACTATTGACTTGATAATAACCGTTATTTGTTTATCTATATCAGTGGTTTTTAACCTTTTCATAATGAGGGACAATTTAACAAAATTTCTGTGTTGTCAGGGACCACCAACTTTTTGTAAGTAATATTACCTCCAAAAAGTCTATGAAAATAAACGGTTTTTTATGACTGCATAATCTTAACTAACTTTTGAATCCTTGGTTCAGTGTTACTGGAAGCCAAAGACATGTCGGCAAGATTTCAGTGCTTGTTTTTCATTATCAAAAGCGTCGAGAACCTCTGCCCACATAAATATGTCGATTAAAACAAAGTCAAATGAGGTATATCTTGAATTTTTGGGAAAGAAATAATGTTTTGAATTCAAAAATTTTCAAGATTTATGCCTGCCTCGAATATATATTTCAATTTGTTTGCCGTGTTGCATTTCGATAAATTTTTCTTCAATTTCATTAAGAGCTCAAACACTCTGACAATGGAAGGATTGCGAACCAGTTTCTGAATACTTTTTGTCTTCGCAGTTCGGAAAATAACGATTGAATTCACTTTTCAAATTTGTTAAATGGAGTATCATGTTTGTTTTGTATACCTCCTTTTCCCTTGGCATTGTGTTCCCCAATTATTTTATACAAATTATCGAACGGAAAAATATTGTCACTTTTGATCTTGTTAATCCATAATCACTGTTTGCGATAAACGCAAACCTATTGTCAATGCCGTGAAACTTTAAATTTACCGACTCTTGGAGTTGAAGGTTCAATTTATTTATTTAAGCAAAAAAATCAACGAAATAATACTGATCATAAACGCATCACGCACGAGACTACCTAATGAAAAAAAAAGAACCACCAACTTGCGTAAACTGCTGCAAGAGATCAACTATTCAACAGGAAACTCTGAAAATTGACGATAACATGGCAGACATATTAAATAGAAATTATGAAAATACATTAATACTCCAATTTTTGATATTTTACAAATGTACTTGAAAGTGTAAGATACCTATAGTCCGATAATAACTCCACGCGACCGAAGCAGTAGACCAAATAAACAAATTAATAAATAAATAAATAATAAAAGCTTATTTGATATTCGGCCTAACAGAACTGTTTCAGCAATTTTTTGTTTTCCTTAAGTTACAAATTTTTTTTTTCACTTCTTCCCTTAGTTCATACAACCTTGAAAGAATATTTCCTTGGGAAAGCCAATGCACCTCTGTGTGGAAAAGAAGACTTTAGTGTTCATTGTTCATATCAGAGCATTGTTTGAAAATGAGTATTCAGTGCACTGTTTTTGATGAAGTTAACAACTTTTATAACTATTTTCAACGCAATAGCGAAGCATTCTGGGAGGGTTTTTTGGCAGCCAATGCTTGGCGACTACTATCGCAATATGTTGATCTTGCAGATGGATTTTTCGTTATAGCAATGCAGCAAAACCAGAGCTGGAATCAAGCATTTGCCACTGAAGACGATATTCCTCAAAATATAGACTTATTTCATTAACACCTTGCCTCGTTTCCAGTCATCTGGAAAACAGTTACTCTTTTTTTAATGCTTTATTGTCATGCAGAAATCGAGCAAATACAAGTAATTGACAGCATTGTGAAACGTCGTCAGATTCATCACATTGTATTGCATAGAGTGAAGAAGGCTGAAATGACCAAACGTGACTTATTCAATTATATGACTTATTCAATATTTTTAGGATGGCTTCGCGGACCACCTCGAGTACTTCCAGGGACCACCAGTGGTCCGCGGACCACCGGTTGAGAACCACTGATCTATATCATAATAATAATTAATTATTACCTGCAATGTGCTAAAAAAACTCTTAATTTATTCTTCTAGAGAAGGTTTTATTTGACTAATAACTAAGTTTTCCATTTCCCATTGCAATGATTTTCTGCCTGTTATGATTCATGAACTTCGAAGGGCTTGTCGGTTTCAACTCTAGAATAATGTCGAAATAAAATTCAAAAAAGTTTGTAATAATAATGCAAATGCATTAATTCAGTATTGGACATAGTGCCAGTGAGACATATGCCATGGGCTTTAAATGTATTTAAACTAATAACAAAAGAGTTGACTGTGAAGAACTTATTATTATTTTTGGGCGAACCATAGCAAGAAGAAAGAGTTGTATTATGTGCTTAATATTAATATTTTTCAGTTTTAGTAAACTTCATTATAATAGTATGATTTTACTGTATTATAATATTTTTTTTAAATGAACAATTTTACACTTCTGCCATTTTGTTTATCTGTGAATTAGATTTTTTATCATAATACTTATTATAATAAAGCAAAGGGAGTCTTATTGAAAGGGATCTAGGGCGCCTTAATATGGTTGATCATGATCTTTGTTCCTTAATACTTCAAATGTTGAAGACTGTAGACAAGAACAATTTGAAGAAGTCGTCTAGATTAATAGATCATTTATGTACAGAGTAAAAATAGCATAGTGCACTAGGTAGATCCTATACAATTTTCAGTTTGTATTTGAAGTTTATATTTGAAGAAGAAATAAATTTTTATAGATAACGTGGGTTTTAGTTAGTACGAACATATACCCAGTATAAAAAGGAAAGAAACTTAAAGATTGAGGGAAGACTGGGACTTATCAAACCAAGAACACTTCATTATAGACACATATCAATTTTTTAAAATCTTTTGTTGATTAAATGATTCTGATAATAATCAATTAGTAAATTAACTTGAAAATGTATACAATTGGACACGACTTCTACACTTATGACATTTTCTCCCGTGATTGATTAGGCGTGGAAGTTACTTTAATTCCCTTTTTAAATTCTTTCTCTCTTTTTCTATCTTCTATTTTTGACATTTCTATTTCTTCTATTTCTTCCAATTCTTCGTTCTTCTTCAATTGCACACGATAGTAAACATTTTCTACAGCTATCGCTATCCAGTCTGCAATAGATATTAAGAAAGAACCCAATTTATCTAGAAATAGAATAATTATACTCATTTCTTTCATGATTTTGTTTGATTTATTTTACCAGGATTTTGCCTCTGAGGCAGAGGAACACCTCTCAAGTCCGCAAGTTGTTGCAGTATAATATCCGACAAATTTCTCATTCTTACAGATACTAAAGGTGGTACATCTTGTGTAGCTGCATGCATTAGTCCCATTTTGATTATACTTTTGAAAAGAACATAAGCTTTGTGTTTCATCTCCCTTTTCTTCTTCTTTGCGACTAATTTTTTGAGTTTGTCTTTCATTTTTTTTCTTAAAGCCATCTGTTTTGCTACAGCTCGAAGTTGTTCAAAATATTTTTCTGTCTCTCTTCAAAAAAAAATTCAAATTTCGAATAACCATAACGATTTTCTCTTATGTACAAGAATTTTTATATATAATATTTAGGTACATACCTAATAACTGGTTCAAATACT
>JARQZK010005068.1:102500-232500 GCA_030704885.1 Cynegetis impunctata
GAATTTTTTTTAAGACAGGTCAGAATATCGAGAGTTAGTTTTATCATTACCAAAAAGAAGACAGTTTGTTTTATGCATGTTAATCATCAGACCATTTTCCCTACACCACTTATGAGAGTCATCCAAAATTTTCTTCTTCTCATTAATTGCAGATGGTAACGATTCTGACAGTGTTTTTTTTTCTGTATACAATATAGGTAATGCCACTTATAGAAATTGTATGTACAAAATAAGTATATTCTTTATTCAAGTACATTGTATACATAACCAACTGTTACAAGTTTTACTTGTTTCATTATTGCTTTCCTTTTGAGATCGATAAGGTATATGCCAATAATCACTATTCTTCTGCGCTGTTCTCGTATATGGTATTGGAATCTAAAATAAGAAATTTCGAATGAAAAATTAATCATTGTTGCTAGTTGTACCTAACTAGTACTTTTTTATCACTTCACGTAAGAATTTCATGAAAATGCATACAAATCACAAATGAAGGATAAGGATGCATTATAAATTCATCTTAATATAAATGAAACGATTTTATTTTGACTGAATTTCACTTTATGTTCAACAAACAAAATACGTATTTTGTTAAAATCACAAATGATTCGTTATACACAAGTAGCTAAAAGAACATGTTTTTAAATTGATGCAATTATAGTATTTTATGTTGGACTGGTGTGTAGCTGCTATAATCTCAACACAAATTATTCATTCACGCCTAACATTTTTTGTACTTGTATATACATTTTATAAAATCATGATAGACTATACTGTAATTATGAATTAGAAATGAAATTATAACTTACAATCGTGTGATACGCAACGAGTGTATGTATAGTGTAGCTATACGACGAGTGTATGCATAGTTTAGAAGCTATACGTTTAATTTGATACTAAAACTATTTACAAAAACTAATTGTTCTATTTAATTGAATGGATCAATATATTCCCAGAAAATACAAGTGAAGGCTTACGCTGACGATATTTTAATTCTTGCAAGAACAAAACAAAATTAGAAGATGGAGTAAAAAGATTAGAGGAAGCAGCAAGGAAAAAGGGATTAAGAATAAATGAAGGGAAAACAAAATCCATGGTAGTAGACAAAACAGAAAATAACATTGAAAGTCTTAAAAGAAATGGCGAAGGGACACAATACAATTTCGAAAAAGTAAGCAAGTTTAATTTTTTGGGAGTAATAATAACTGATAATGGTAGATGGAATACGAGAGAGAATAGCGAAAACTGTGAAATGTATGGGAGGACTGTTTCATATCCTGAAATCTGAAACTATCTTAATGAATGTAGTAAAGAAAAGGAAAGTTTTAAAGAAAATATATGGCGCTACGAAGGTGGGGTAAGTTTGGGAATTCACAAAAAGGAAATAAGTGAATTATATGAAGATCCATTTATAAAATTCAAAATAAAAATTAATTAAATAATAAAATAAAATTATAAATGAAGATAAAGCAATAAATTCTACTCTCTATAATATCATTGATATATGCTTCCGTTTCAAAGAAAATTTTAATAACCCTATAAAAAGTTTAATATTAGGTATAAAAGATAAAAAGTAATCATAGTTTTAATAATTTAAAATGAAATACTGATCTTGTAAATCAAACTTAAGAATTTTCTTTTAAAACTTCAAAGAAAAAGAAACTTATCATTAATCTACAATATCAATATTTTTTTAAAACTATGCTTTGAAATCATTTCTTTTACTTTAATCACAATTATCCCTCACACAATTATGTTTTTAAATCACCCTCTAACTTTAGAGCTTTTCATTCTAATCGAATCAATTTTAATTAGATTAACAATTGGCTCATTTAATTATAATTTTTGATATTCTTATATTTTAATACTAATCATAATTGGAGGATTATTAATTATTTTTATTTATATAACTAGAATTTCTTCTTATGAAAAACTTAAAATTAATGTATTTTCATTCTTATTTTTCAGGCTCATTATTTCTAGTACAGTAATAATTTGAATATTTAAAAATCCTTTCTTAAATGATTATTCATATGAAAATGTAATAACTATAATAATAAATGATAATTAAAGTTACGATTTTTCTATAAGAAAATTTTTTAATTATCCGTCTTTGAAAATTATACTAATTACTATTTTTTATCTTTTAATTACAATAATTGTGTTGTATTGTATTAATCTGTAAAAATTTGTGAAATTAAATTTCGACCGTTACGCCAAATATTCTATAAAAATACCAATTCGTGAAAAATCTAATTTGATTAAAATTATTAATAATGCCCTAACTGATTTACCATCGCCTTCTAATATCTCTTTAAAATGAAATTTTGGATCCTTGTTAGGATTATGCCTATTAATCCAAATTAGAGCACAAAGGATGACGTGATTGGGGCATACAGCAAGATTAGAAAAGGAAAGACCAACAAGTCATGTCCAGAGAAATTGTTGGGGGAAGAGGAAGACCAAAGACGAAGTGGCTTCAAGTGGTTGAAACGGATTTGTAGGAGATAGAAATACGGGACTAGTGGAGGAAAGCAATGAATAGAAAAGAATGGAAAAAACGTGCAATCAAGCCATGTACCTGCTTGGCCCCCAGAGCTTACTTATAATAATAATTGTTCCAGGAGTTTAGAAAATAGCAGAAGTTCTATGATGCGGTTTGCTTTTTAATTTACCGTCTCTGAGACAACACTTAATAACCGAACTGTCCAGGTGAATGCCGAACAGCTGGTAACCCTGCAAGCTTGTTACATATTCACGAGCTATTGGAATTTGAATACTGCGGCAGTTGAATATACACGCTTATTTTCATTGATGAATTAACACATAAGTTGAGTTTGAAATGGAAAAGTAAAGTATTATTGTTAGTGTGTCCTAATAACTGTATTTATTCAGCATCTAGATTTGAAGGATAATGTTATTAAATTGTATAGACACAAAACGGAAGGGGGAATTTGGTAGCTGAATCTGGAAATGTAGCCTTTAGTTTTCCATACATAATAGCCATAACTTTCGAAGTCAATCTCAGAGCATATTTCGATCTACTTATTATGTAGTTCAGTTAAAGAATATCGTTGTTGAATATATATCATGGTTCTCTCGATTCATTCTGAGCTGAAGTTCACTAGTAACAATGCTAATTCATGAACACTCAATTCAAATTTTATATTATATAACATGAAATTAATTGAACTAGTGTTGTGCTGGTTCGGGTTTAAGAGCCGTGTCGGTTGGAATTTTTTACTAACGTTTCGCTAGCACGAGTGGCGAGCTTTTTCAGAGGTCGTTCCATCTCCGATTCTGGATGCATTTATACCGTTGAGTAGGGGGGAGCGGGGCTTGTTCCGCTTCGGTCGACTTCACGATATCCTTTGGCATTACTCGTGTACGGATATCCTGAAGTCGACCGAAGCGGAACAAGCCCTGCCCCTCCTACTGAATGGTTTGAATATAACCTGCGCTACAGAATTCGTACCAAGAGACCAACTTGAATAATATTTATTTTATTTACAGGTACTTCCATTCATAAGCTGTACCCAAGCATATTTCTTCGGAAATCTCTCGGGCGAGTAATGGAATTCTCTCCATCCTTCACCCCATCCTTACCAATTCACATTTCCATTTCCCCTTTCTTTTTCAATGCGCCGCGACGCAAAGAGACAGACACAAGGAAGAGAACAGATTCTAGTGCTGACCGCAGCACGTGAGTCCTAATTCTAAGTGCGAGACTGGAGGTTTAGTAGGCAAATGCCCGGAAACCGAAGGAACAGGGGTGTGTTCAGTGGGTAGGCAATATTGCATATCAACTATTGAATCCCACACAGGCCGGGTTAGCAACCGGTATCGCTTTTGAAGTTTTCACATCGATAAAAAAAACACCTACCAAGAGTTAGCCAAGTACTTAGGTATGCTGGCTAGTATATGGAAGGTACCCGGTTCGACTGGTCTACCATGACTTTTTTCAGAGGTTTCCTCATGGCGTTAAGTAAGTCAACGCTTACATACTTACAAGGCGAATGCTGGGCCAGTATTATCCTCTGAACCCCACCTACAATTCCTATCTTCCATAAATATCCTATCTCGCCCATCCTTTATACACTTTTACATACAAGTGTACCCTCTTATCTGGCCGAAAGAGTTCTTCCATAACTCAAGCTGCCCGGCTTCCTGGCACATACTTCAGGCAGGAATGAATCACGTGGCCTTTATCCTTTTTTAAGAATTCGTCAGTCTACATCCAGAATCGGAGATGGAACGACCTCTGAAGAAGCTCCTAGCGAAACGTTGGGAAATAATTCCAACCGACAACGGCCCTTAAACCCGACCCAGGACTACACTAGTTCATCAACTGTTCGCGAAAGCCTGAACCAATGAAATTAATTGCTTATCAATAAGAAATTACTTATGGAAGCATAACCGAAATAAATACACTGAATAAAAAAGTATGTCTGCTTTTTGTTTTACCGCTGAAATAACACAGAAAATAAACTTCAATTTGGGAATGGGTTCTGTTATAGAACCCAGAATTTTTTTTCAGATTCCAGAACAAAATATATTTACAGAATTCAGGTATTCCTATGGGTTCTCCCCTCAGCCCATTATTAGCAGACATATTCATGGACAACATGGAAACCATAATATTAGAATTAGATCTATCAAAAAAACATATAATTTTTTGGTACCGCTATGTGGATGATATCTTGGTTGGATTCAATGGGACAGACCGACATATTAACTTATACCTGCCGTATCTAAATTCAATACATGAAAAGATCAAGTTCACAGTAGAAACAGAACAAAATAATTCGTTGAATTTTCTCGACCTAACAATATCGAAACAACAGGATAAATTTTCGTATAGAATATTCAGGAAACCTACTTTCTCAGACGCCATCATAAGTTATAATTCTTTCATGCCAATTAGCCATCGACTCGCGGCTCTCAACTCAATGATTCATAGGGCTTTTTCGGTTCCCTTATCAAAACAAGACCTTATGGAAGAACTTGACGTGATTCGTACGATAGGTATTAACAATGAGTTTCCACTAAAAATAATGAATAGTTTAATTTCGAGAAAAGAGATACATTTCATCAATTTGAAATTATATGGACCATACTGCTATAGTAATAATAAAAATGAACAAAAGTTCGTGAGCATCCCTTATACGCACATCCCCTCTTCGAAGATCATTCAATTCTTTAAAAATAATAATTTGAATACTGCTTTTTCGAGTCACAGCAGATTGGATAGAATTATTTTCAATAATAAAATGTCAAAAGTCGATCCAATGAAGAAGATAGGAATTTATAGAATGGACTGTGAAGAATGTAATTCATCATATATAGGCCAGGCCGGAAGATGTTTTGAAACCAGGCTAAAAGAACATCTAAAAAACGGACAAACAGCATTTAGAGAACATCTAGAGTCAAAAGCACATAACATCTCATCCTCTTTTAAACCAAAAATTCTTCATTACTGTGAAAAAGGTATGAAAATGAACTTCCTGGAAGCCATGGAAATAAACAAACTCCAAAAATCCCATAATTACATTCTTCTCAATGACCAGTTAGACCAAAACCACTCCCCACTGTTAAATCTCTGATAGTTTAGACCCATCGATTATATTTTACTACCCCCAAGTACCGAACCGAAATACGTATATTTTTAAGCGATGTCTTTGCAATTATGTATTCAGTCTTGATAATGCTGTAAAAGGCGAAACTAGTCGAATAAAAGTTATTTTCATTTTGTGGTTTTTAGACAAGTTGTTTATATTATTTATTTTTAATTTCATCAATAAAATTACTATCGACATATATGAAGAAGCTTTGCAGCAGAAAATAATACCTACTTCAAAATGAACCTTTCCATCATCTGTCACAAATTTCACTTGATACTGCCTCTGTGATAACCATCTAGAGAACATAATTTTATCGCTTGGCTCCTTCAGCAAGAAGAGATGACCACGCATTAAATCCCTAGTTACAATGATAGTATTTTTCCCAAGATGTAAAGCGGAGTAGAGTACATAAGGGTCATCCTGTGAAATATCTTGAGTTAAAAATATCTTGGCATTACTCTTTATGTAGCTCCAATTTTGTTGTGGCCAACGGTTCATATGAGCTCTCCCAAGAACCACAATATTCTTGCCCCTATTGACAAAATAAGCTACAACATGTGCTAACTGAAAAATATTTTACATGAAAATTTTGAAATCATTAGAAAAAGATTAATTCTTTATTGTTGTCTATGAACTTTCATCAAATAGAGTGGAACCTTAGAAACTCACCAGAGCTGAGGAAACATAAGTAGAATGTTTTGTTCCAACGGTATAAGCCACATTCAAACCATCAATTACTACATTACAATTATCAGTGGTTGTTAAAAAATTTTGAAATCTTTCAAACTCATCTGGAGTTGTCTTACTAAAAATATTTTTGCCAACTATAACGTTTGCGATGATCTTTTCCTTCAATTTATCAAACATATCATTTGTCAGTTCCAAATTATCTAATTTTTGCTGACAGTGTATACAGCAACCCCTGAAAATTGGATATATATATATATATATATATATATATATATATATATATATAAATATATATATATATATATATATATATATATATATATATATATATATATATATATATATATATATTTATATATATATATTTATATATATATATATATATATATATATATATATATATAAATATATATATATATATATATATATATATATATATATATATATATATATATATATATATGTGCTACATTAAAAGAATGAAGAATAAGACAACTATGGACCTATACAACATCAGTACAAATATTGTTAAGATGGTTGGTGATGAAATCGTGCAGCCATTAACACACATTGTCAATTCATGTCTTGAACAGGGAATTTTCCCAGCAAGATTGAAGATGGCCAGAGTGTGTCCAATATTCAAGAAAGGAATTCGAGATGAACCTAATAATTATAGACCTATATCAGTTCTTCCAGTATTTTCAAAAATACTTGAAATGGTAATGGCTGATCAACTGGAATCATTCCTGGAGAAAAATAATTATCTGTCACAACAGCAGTTTGGCTTTAGAAAAAACAAATCAACTATCCTTGCAATGAAATCTCTTCATGATTTCATTTCAGATGGTTTTGAGGAGCACTTATTAACATCAGTCAAGTTTTGTGACTTATCAAAAGCATTTGACTGCATGCTTCATAACATATGCTTGGAGAAGTTGGAGTTCTATGGAGTGAGGGGTGTAGCACTCCGCCTTTTTCAGTCATACCTGAACAACAGAAAACAGATTGTGGTCAGTAATAGAGAGGTGAGCTCTATGCTTGATGTTCGGCAGGGGGTTCCACAGGGATCAATACTTGGACCTCTCCTGTTTATTATATTTATGAATGACCTACCAACGAATGTACAATGCCATACTGTCCTATACGCTGACGGCACAACACTCGCAGTAAGAGCCAAAGATATGAATACCTTGCAAACCAAAGCAATACAAGCAGAGGAAGATACATTCAACTGGTTCACTAGTAATAAACTATACCTCAATAAACAAAAAACTCAAGATGTTGTCTTCTCAGCATCCAGAAAAATGCCAACTACCTCTGGAAAGTTTCTAGGAATAAATATTGACAGTAAACTTCTTTGGAACCAACACTGTTCTCAATTGAAGAACAGTTTGTATAGTACAATATATGCCATACGCCGAGTGCGACAAATTGTTAGTCACAGTGCAGCCTTACAAACTTATCACGCCTTGTTCCACTCCAGATTAACGTATGGTGTAGAAATTTGGGGTACGTCGACCCATATACAGGAAATACAACAATACAGGACAAATGACAACTTGAATATTAAAAAACAACATTAGCAATCAGCGTAAGAAGATCTTTAGGAGCTAGACTTCACAATGAGTTACCCAGCAAATGGAAGGAAATGGATATGAAAACAATGAAGAAAAATCTGAAAAATTATTTACTTGAACATCCTCCTTATATAATTGATGATTTCAAACTTTATATACAGGACCATATCATCCTTAACTTCACTTAAACTGTATTGTTTTGACTTAATTATTGTTGTAATTGAAATAAAGTAGTATTATATATATATATATATATATATATATATATATATATATATATATATATATATATATATATATATATATATATATATATATATATATATATTATATTTTTATTCATTTTGGCACTTCTGCTGTCCCGTTCAGCTGGGGTTGTTTTTGAGGTAGAACACCATCAAAATTTCTTTAAATTCGGCCAAAATGTTGGCATGTCCACAATTTGTGAAAAAAAGTGGCAGTAAGGTGCAAAAACAAATTTTTTTCAATAGGTGGTAAAATATTTAGAGATTAATTTTGAAGAGTATATCCAGAATTTAACTGTCTAGGGCTTTTTTGGTCCTCCACAGTCCTTCTGAATCGAATTAGAGAGTTGCAAATTTGTATGTGTATACAGTGAGTGTAGAGTGATAGTGGTTTTAATTTTTTTTTTTGCAGCAACTGCCATTTTCATGTATATATTTCATATTCTTTGACGGTTTTTGAGCATTGCATTAGGCATACACACAACCCCTTCAAATTCAATAAGAGAGCTAAAAATTTATATGTGGAATGAGTTGATGTTAGGGATGTATCCTTTGTTTCAAATATTTTCTCCTACCATCACAATTTTGATGTAGAATTTTCATGTGCTGAGTTAGAAGGTTAAAAATTAGTATTTTAATTTAGTTGATGTTAGGAATGTTAAAAAAAAAATTTCATGATTTCTGATATACAAAACTGTTAATGAATTGTACCTTTTGTTGATTGGCGATAAATTGGCTCTAATGAAATTTTTCCTCAATACATTGTTTAATTCTACTATTACATTTTCAGAGAAAATTATATCTTTTTCCCTGCACTGGATGAAGAGTCTCTCCAGTTTTGTCATTATTTCTTCTTTATTTTTCAATTGTTCTAATTTCTCAATATATGCATGGAACACAACATCATATGGGGTTCTGTCCTTTTCTGAAATGAAAAGAAGTGAAATTTAATGAAGGAATATATAAGAGAATCCCTACTCATGAAACGAATACTAAGAACCCATCTTACAGTTAAATATTTAGGTATTGAAACACAATAAACTTATTATTCACTAAACTCATTTTATTCTTTTTCAAATACTTCGATCCAATTCAACAATTTTTTCAGCTACATTGTTTCAATCCTTTTTGAACTTGTCATTTATTTACTAAGTAATTGAAATTTCATTTTTTCTGTTTCAGATATTTTATAGACAATGGAAGTCCAGAATTCCACAAATGAAGTAAAAACATTTTCCAAAACATTCATAATGAGAACAATAAACAGAAAACAGATAAAAATAATAAATCAGGAATTTATAAACTTAAATGTAACTCATGCCCTAAATATTATATAGGTCAGACATGTAGATCTTTTTATGATAGAATCAAAAAACATGAAAGAACTTATATTAATAATAAAAAGGAGTCCCATTATACAAATCATCTAATAGCAGAAACTCATGATTTCAACCATAAGTTTAATTCTCATAACTTTATTCTATTAGAATGGAAATTTTTAGACGTAAAACTTCAGATCTTTTACTTAATGAACAAACCGTACTAAGTAATTAATCTCTATTAAACCTGGTTTTCCAAATTTCTAATAGTTTACCGCTTCAACTCTGGTAAGTAATGTAATTCCTGGGATAAAAATATTCATGTAAATATGTATTATTTACCCTTAGTGCTAACTAAACTCTTACTACTTACATACTAATTAATAACTATAGTTTAATAAATATTCCAGATAGTATATCAATCCTGTAAAATTTTTTAAGATTTAGTTTCTAACTCAATCTGTATCGAAACAATTGTCATAGTATATATGAATATAGTAAAAATTAAGGTTTAATAAACGTGTTTCATTTTTTTATGAATTTCCATCAAGTGAAGGTTACTTACAAAAAGAATTAATCATCAATTGATTCACTATATTTAACACACTATTTGTATTATAACATAAAGCAATGATAATACATCTTACTTTTCAAGCTGACTATCAAGCTAATCATCTTCTCATTAGTCATGATTAGTTTACTGTTAATATCCTCATCTACATGTAAAGATCTTAGACAAGTATCGTGGTAAGTGAATCCTTTCCTATACTATACCCTCGTAACTAATATACTAGTATTTCGATGCATTAGAGTATAATCTATAAAAACAATTTTTTTACTAAATCCTTACAGGTCAGAACCTATGAAAAACAGCATCGGTGTATTAATTATAAAATTATTCCTTCAATAACACTAATGAATGCAGTAGATTAAACAACTTCTCTGAAATGCGTCAATGTAGTAGTCCTATGCTTAAATACGAAAATATAGGCGCATTAAAAAGTTCTGATGCAAAATATTATAGGGGTTGCTATTTTCAGCCCCTTGTGATTACATTTTAGGGTAACAAAAACACTCAAAAACTGCCATTTTATTAGCATCAGTTATCTGCCAAATTTCATGCTTCTAAATTCTTCCAAAGTGGATGTATTGAATAAAAAAGGGTAAAGGGTGTTGAACAAAAAGTTATATGAAAGACCCCCCTTAATTTTTGCTAAAGAATCACCCATTGAAATCTTTCGCATCGATTCAGAAACACCCTGTATATATATATATATATATATATATATATATATATATATATATATATATATATATATATATATATATATATATATATAGATAATAAACTAGGAAGAAGGGGATATCAGAAAATTTAAAGAGTTCTCTTTAAAGTTTATCCAAGCTTTCGGAAATGTTATGTCTGTAATCGGCCATTTTAATTAGAAACTTTTGTCATAGTCGTAGATAGAGAATTGAATGTCTTAAACTGTAACATACACATAGCTACTTACTTATTTTTCATTGTTCTGCTTTTTGTGTTCACTGGCCTAACATATGATTATAATCACGTTTTACAATCTCAACAAAGTTGTAAGTGTTACTCAAATACTTAATAGTGTATATACTTACATGTTCATAACATTGTAGTCTCCCTGAAGATGGAAATAAATATTTCCGATAGCTTGGATAACCTTTAAAGAGTACTCTTTAAATTTTGCTGCTATCCCCATAATCCTAGTTTATTACTGACGTGTCAGCAACTACTTCCTCTGATATATATATATATATATATATATATATATATATATATATATATATATATATATATATATATATATATATATATATATGTATGGTCTATATCCCTGTACCCTCCCAATTACCATGACTATAGATTACATTACATTTGCTTTTACTTAAATACCTAATATCTCTAAAATATGTTGGAAGACAAATGTCAATTCGAAGTGAATTACTCAATACTAACTTGATTAATTTAAGGAATTGAGACAATACCGCCGTTCTAATGGAAACAGATATTAAAACATTTGTTTTCAACATATACACAAAACTTATTATGCGACTTACATATTGCCTCTCGTTTGTCTGAACAAGCCCTGTTAGAGGAAAAACATATATCATCACATTGTAATAAATTTTGTACAAATCCCTTGAAAGCACTGAGTTTATTTCTTTTTTCATCAGATTATTCTTCTTGACTTTATCTTTGAAGTATATTAGTATGAGTGTTAATTCTACTAGTACTAATTACTACTACTTTTGTGTACACTTATCTTACCAAACATTTCATTTAAAATCATCCATGCCACTCTCTCCTCTCCATTCAAAAAAGCTGCTGCTATAATAGCACTATAACAAATAGCACTTGGCCTATCTATCTTTATCACTTCCTGAAGCAAGTTTAAACATGTTTTCCAACTCTTAGTAAGTGATAATGCTAGTATAGCATTCTCAATAGATATTACATCTAAAACAGGGAAGGACTTCCTTAAATTTTCATATCTTAAAAAAATATGAAATTTTCAGTTTGCAACATTAAGTATATCATTAAAAAAACTAACAATGAGATTAGATAATCCTCCTCTTCAGTAGTAAGACTTTTCTCTTTGAATCTTTTGAAGAAGTACATTCTAAAAATTTGATTAGTCAAGAACAAATGCAATCTTGATTTAATTTCCTTGTTCAGAAATTCAATGTAGTTTATTCCATTCCTATATTGTCCTTTAATAAAAAAATGATTCAATAATATTCTATCAACATTTTTCTCTGAAAAATTTCCTCTTGAGTTGAGTACTTCACTTCTTAGAAGTTCAACATCTTTAGGAGATTCAAGTTTGAGATTTATGGACATATTCTTCAAAATTTCATTATCTTCTCCCCGTTTAATTTTATTCAATGTTCTTTTCACATTAAATCCTGAATTTGGTGCTGTGCTATAATAATAAATTGTACTGTAAGAAAAACGAAATGATCTAATATAATTTTTGATGAACATTTCGATATTAGAATATAGCAAGATAAATTTCTGTAATTATCAATGCTAATTCGGAAAACTGTTTGAAATGTAAATTAAGGTGTTTAATTAAACAGAACTGGGCTGGCTGGATAGGACACCCACTATAACAAAATGTTTCATTCATTCATGCAACAAAACCAAAGTTTAGTACTAAGTGGTCAGTTTGACAGTAAAGAGAAACGAAAACAATTAGGTTAGGTAAACCACGATATAAATGAGTAAACTAACAACAGCCAGTGTTGCCGTTTTGGCATTTTTATTTTTGTCTGAGCATGTAAAATTTGAGTTTAGCATATTGCATGTTTTCAGCATTTTTTGGCCTCCTTCTACCTATAATATAAAATTTTCAATCTGCTATGGATATTAGCAGTTAGCACTTGAATGACTTTTCCTAAGGAATAAATCTAGCATGTAGCTGCTAATAAATGCATATCAAGATAAAGTCTATAGATCATTTTAGGATGACGTCACAACTGTCAAAACAAATCCGCCATGTTCACTTGGTGGGCAGACAAACATTTCGGCCTATGCTTACAGTGTAAAAGTCGTTACGTAGTTTTCACGATTCAAAATGGTTAGTAAGTAGTTCTTTATGTTCATGGTCAAGTAACACTTATTCTTGTTTCAGGATTTCTCACAATCAGGAGCTTCTACAAGTAGTAATTCCGCGGCAGATTCTGAAATGCTTCCTCTTCAAGAATCAGCTCTCGATCCTACTCAGGAAATGGATGGAATGGAAGAAATATGTTCTGGTGTTTCAATACAAACAGAGTTGGACATAGATAGTTTGAATAGACTTTTCAACGATCTAGCTTTTGCCAATGAAAAAATCAATAAGTTACAGGAAAAATTGGGGAAATCAAATTTGTCTGAAGAATATTTTGTAAATGATGATGTGAAGGTAGCCTATTTCACAGGTTTTCCAAAAGCCGAGATGTTATTTATAGTATTCAGTAGAGTATCGCATCACCTATCTACTAAAAGTGTTTTATCCCCATTTCAGCAATTTCTCTTGACATTGATGAAGCTACGTTTAAATTTACCATTCAAATATTTATCGTATAGATTTGGGATATCACCTGCAACTACATCAGACCTTTTTTATAGATGTCTAGATGTTCTGTATTATAAATTCAGAGATCTGGTCTTATGGCCAGATCGAGAATTATTAAGAAAACAAGTACCACAATGTTTCAAAGAAAATTTTGGAGATCGGGTAGCTGTCATTATAGATTGCTTTGAAATTTTTACAGAAACACCATCTAATTTGTTAAATGCTTCTCGTTGTTGGTCAAATTATAAGCATCACCAGACTGTGAAATTTCTCATTGGAATAACTGCTCAAGGTGTTATATCATATATCTCAGAAGCATGGGGTGGTAGGACAAGTGATAAACATTTAACAGAGAACTGTGGATTTTTAAATCTAATTTTGCCTGGAGATTTAGTTTTAGCTGATAGGGGTTTTTTGATAAGAGATTCCGTGGAAGCACTTGGTGCGCAGCTACAAGTTCCAGTATTTACAAAAGGTAAAACTCAGCTCCATCCGAGTGATTTAGAAAGTACAAGAAATATTGCTACTGTACGAATTCATGTTGAAAGGGTGATAGGAATTTTGAAGAAAAAATATAAAATCTGTGAAGGGCCTATCTTGATGAGCATGTTGGTTGCATCCAAAAATGGTGTTAGTGCATTAGATAAAATTCTTGTAGTGTGCAGTGCTTTTTTAAATTTATGTCCATCACAGATTCCAATGAATTAGGTATTCCATCCTGTATAAAACACAGATGCTTTCCTTTCAAAATGAGACGTTCATTTATGGTGACACTATTTGGCTTGTATGTGTTGATGTTTGTTTTCGTTTGTATTTTTGATCTGTATTTTGTATTCACGATTGACTGTTCTATTGTATGTTTATTTGTTCATTTACGTATCAACATTTATGATAGTATTAGGAACAATTTGTAGTTCATTATTTTATTTTGTGACTTGTCTATAAATGAATTGTATTTCTGAAGATTAATAATGCGTCGCGACGCAAAGAGATATACACTTGTGTCTTGAAATATAGACACAAGGAAGAGAACAGGTTCTAGTGCTGACCGCAGCACGAGAGTCCTAATCTAAGTGCTAGACTGGAGGTTTACTAGGCAAACGCCCGGAAACCGAAGGAACAGAGGTGTTTTTAGTGGGTAGGCAATGTTGCATAGCAACAGTTGAATCCCACACAGGCCGGGTTAGCAACCGGTATCGCTTTTGAAGTTTTCACCTCGATTAAAAAAAAAAAAAAAAATTAATCATTTAGTTTGTTGTTAAAAATTAATAAATAATTTCACATTAACTCATTTTAATTTGTCAAAAACATTACATAGGGTTGAAAATAAGCAATATCTTTTTTTTTTAATTGGTTTATTATAAAAAAAAAACCATTAATTGCCCAAACAGGCACAAGACCCACTTACAGGACAGCGTTTCATAATGTTTACATGTAACTGTGAACAAGAACTAAATACAGTGTTTTAATGAATTATTCAGTAATCATAGAAAGTGTTATTGCAAGATTAATGATAATAAAAGAAAAAAACAACAAATGTAAAGAAATGCAATAACATGCAAGAATGAAACAACATGTACGAACAGAGAGGAATATTTTTATTTCACATTTGCTTCATAAATCTCTAGGAGTAGAGATAATATGTTAAAACATATCAGTGTTTAAAAAAGAGATTTATCTCTTTTTCACACTCCAATGGATATTGAAAATAGATCAATTTTCTTGCATATCTGATTGAATTTTTTCCACATCGAATAAATTGGAGATTAAGATTTTTTTTTTTTTTTAAATCGAGGTGAAAACTTCAAAAGCGATACCGGTTGCTAACCTGGCCTGTGTGGGATTCAACTGTTCCTATGCAACATTGCCTACCCACTAAAAACACCTCTGTTCTTTCGGTTTTCAGGCATTAGCCTACTAAACCTCCAGTCTCGCACTTTGATTAGGACTCTCGTGCTGCGGTCAGCACTAGAAGCTGTTCCCTTCCTTGTGTCTATATTTCAAGACCCAAGTATATATCTCTCTACGTCGCGTCGCATTAAAAGAGAAAGGGTGAATGGAATATGTGAGCTGGGAAGGATTCCATTACTCGCTCGAGAGATTTCCGAGGAAATCTGCTTGAGTACAGTTCATGCATGGAAGTACCTCTAAATATCCTATTAATAATAATTTTAAAAAATGCTAAATTATAATAATAATAAAAAATAAAATAATTATTATCCAAGTTGGTCTCTAGGTCTTTTGATGATTTAATCAGGGCAGGATGGACATAGCCAGATTTCAGGTATTCATATCAGTCCAACACATTTCAAATGATACAATTCAATATGACACTCAGGATTATCACATCTTAACATTGGTGTACCATCATCTGGCCATTACAAATGCACCATGTAACCACTTCACTTGTACCACATTTTAATGTAAAATATTTTCCCAATAATTCAGGCATTATAACAAAATTGAAAAAATCTTTACCTCTAGAAATATTCTCCAAACAAAATTGATTCTGATATTGAATTCTTTCAATAAGTAGGCAATTTTTGGACCACAAAACAAAATCGCAATATTTGTGCTTTGTTACATACATTTGTAATTGTACCTGGTAAAAATACATATGATTCCGATCTAATGAAAATTGTCCATCGTTGTTTATTAGACATGAATTTTTTTTGTTAGAATACTCTTCAAGGGTCGACTGGAATAATAGATAAGGACACTTGACTTCTACACATCCACTACCACAACAGTCACAAACAACAATTCCATCTGGAGATGCACCAAATTCAGGATTTTCTTCCGAAATGCAGAAACCTATGGTTTTCACAATTACATTCCGGTGATTCTTCTTCATGGCATCTAGTTTAGTTTATTTCATGTTAAGAAGAATACAGGATAATTTGCACTATACACACGTCATCAAGATACAAAATTCAAAATTAAATTAACCTACATATAGACATTCACATGACAGTAACAGCTTAAATATTCTATCTTTCATTTCACACAAGTATATATACATTTATCTTTTCATCCAATTTTCGTTTTTGAACACAGGTACCAGTTACTAAAAATTAAAACAAACAATATATCTCTTGCCGGAAATAATCGAAGTATTCCTCACTTGAATAAAACACACCGGAGATCAAAATCTGCTTCATCTTTTTTTTAAATTTATCAAGTGGTAGTTCCCCAACTGCCACTGGCAGTACATTAAAAAATTTGATTGCCCAGTAATTATGGCCATCTTGACATCTTTTGAGTCGTCGGTAGGCCGGTACGAAGTTATGTTTGTTTCTAGTTGGGTAAGCATGCATGTCTTCATGAGTAGAAAAAAGACGGCTATTCTTTTTTATGTAAAGTAGATTCTCCAGGATGTATAGAGAAGGCAACGTAAGTATTCCCAACTGCCTGAAACTTGCCCTACAATCGTCCCGGAAGCCCAAACCACACACCACCCTGACAGCTTTCCTCTGCAGTCCGAACAACCGTCGAGCACTCGAAACGTGCCCCCACACAAGTACAGCATATGAGAGCCGTGCATGAAAGGTTGCAAAATAAGCTGTTCTTAGTACCTTATGAGATACATTATCTGCGAGACGACGCAGCAAATACAGGTTTTTGTTCAGACCCGAGGCTAGAGATTCAGTATGCTTTCCCCATTGTGCCTTTCGATCAACAAGAACCCCAAGGAACCTAGTCTGAGATACATGATCATTCAGAGTGCCAATCTCGCTCAATGAAAATATCATCTATATATGCTTTCAAAGCATTCTTTTCATTTTTTATCCCGTAAGAAGTAGGTTTTGAGAAGAAAACAATTTTTTCAGGATAGCATATTCCTTTAATCAAAGATAATGACGGTTTGCTTACTTTAGTTCTACATACCATCTTAAATCTTGATGCAGTTATCCTGCCACTTCGGTATTTGTACCACAAATTGCTTGAAGCCTGGTTGCGTGTTTCAGCTTCGACAGACTGTATCTCAATTGATGTAATTGATATTTTTATCATTTGAGCCTTTCTCAGCAAGTAATCATAAGTGGAACCTACCAAATCCTTGTGGAAAAAGGAATCAAAAGTAATTGGCAAGTCTTCTGAAAGCTTTCTTAAAATTTTCACTGACAAAAGGTTCAGTCACTCTTGCAATGGCTGGAGAGATACCAAATATTTTCTATACTTCTCAACATTTGAATGAAATCTTCTCTCTCAATTCCAGGTACAACTAGTTCCACAACCGGTACTTTGTCCTTTTCCTTTCTGTGCCAGTCAATATCTCTTATCCTTACCATGTCAATGGATTTCGTGGAAGGCACAGGCCACTGTGCAAGCCTTTCTGTACAGGAACAGATTTATTTTCGTTTCCAGCTGGACGAGCTTGTAAACAAAACAACAATGCTGCCACATGACTACAAACTTCCAAACCAGCCATACATGTGCAATGTCCACTGGAAACAGCCCCATCTGATAACAGGATCAGCCAAACCTTCAGGAATCTTTCCCTTGCTTCTTGAGAATGACTAACCTGTAACAATAAGGAAGTTATTGAGAACAAATATAATAGTGATATATAACAACTAGAAATAATAAAATTGTTTGATATGGCCTACCTTTCCAACAACAATGTAGGCATTATCATTCATTTGTCGAGCCAAAACATCGTGGACATACCCAGCCTCATAATATTTGTAGGCCATTAAAGATTTGTAGGCTTTAAGCTGCTCTCCAGTGTAGAAGCTATGGCTAAGGATTAGATAATTCACCAAATCCATCAAAGATACCGAAGGGATCAACTCCAGATCCTTGGACAACCCACTTTCTCCAAGTGAATATGGGTCTATATCGTCTATTATCTCCAATTTCTTGTCGTAGCGGGCTTTCACATCAACGGTAAGAGTTGAATAATATTCACTACGAGACATGATTCAAGAATTTGTTGAATTTTCACTCTGAAAACACTACAAAACTCAAAAAAAACAAAAAAATGCATCTATCAATAACGAGTATCAAATGACACAATAAAGATTGTCTGCCCACCATGTGAACATAGAGGACCTGTCAAAGTCACGTGACCTAAAATGATCTATTGGCATTTCTGAAGCCATAGAAATCGAGTAAGTATATATAGTATATATCTATGTCTGAAACCTAACAATTGGCCTAGTAGCCAGGTCATTTAAATCCATCCATCCATCAATATTCGAAAGCGGACTACACACGGGCGTTGATGTGTTAATACATCAACGTGCATCCAAAAACGTGCAAGCAGATTGCGTACACACGTTCGAACAAAACCATAGTTTTGTTCGAAGAAGAATGTTTAGCTCTTGTGACAGTGGCGTGTACTTATGCTCTTGAAAACAGAAATAGAAATAAAAATAAAGATTAACCGCAACCACTGCTTTAAGCATGCACAAACATCGGTGAATCGCCTCCACACGTTGAGAGATGCACGTGTTCATTTGAATGCGCATTCAAAAATTCAAGCGATCCAGAAAACATCGACGCGGCGTCCTCCGGCGTGTGCATTCAAAAACGTGGGTATTTTTGCATCCACATCAACGTTATTGGTTGCACGTTCTTGGATGCACGTTGATGCGTTAAGACATCGACGTCCGTGTGTAAAAGCCTGAAGAAACGATTATTTTTGTTTACGTTTTACGATCAGGTTGGGGAATCGCTCAGTCAGCACCCGAAGTGAGTTAGCGACGATTAAGACGATTTTCATTTTACGTTTATGGGTAATTGACGTTTTGTGATAGTAACGTTTGTGAGCACACTTGCACTTTTTGTTTGTGAACATACCGCAATTTCTATTATTTATCAGAAATATGCAAGACAACATTTTCTGACAGTAGAAGTGCGGACAACATGAAGTTGCATAGAACAAAATGTAACTACATTATATCTTTTTAAGCATTTTTCCCGAGAGATTTTAGCATATTTGTCAGAAACGAAACGGCAACACTGCCACAGCACACTACCACTACCCATCGAGGAATTATAATATGATAGATTTCTGTTTTTCAGATAATTCTCCTAGATATATTTTAAATCATATTTACTTGCGTGCTTTGATTACCTTGATTTCTTTCTTCTTAAAGTATATGAAAAAAAAAAGAATATATATATATATATATATATATATATATATATATATATATATATATATATATATTTATATATATATATTTATATATATATATATATATATATATATATATATATATATATATTTAATTATTTGTTTTAGATTTATTCATTATGTATCTTATGCTTGCACAATAAACAACGTTGAGTTAAACTAAAAGAAATATAGCTTTGTTGAACAATAAGTGCGAGATTCAGATAACTCATGAATAATAGGTAATGAATTTACTAGTGGCATCGTTTATTAACGGCTGCTGCCATCTATCTTTTGTACTATTGAAACGTCTGCAATAAGTTTTCGTACGTTCAACTTCTAGAATTAAATTACTTTTGGCCATAGAAGGAGATGACAAACCCCAGGTTGCACTATCCTTTTTTTTTCTGATAAACGTAAAATTAAAATTCACTAATTCAGTCTAGCTCTAGTGGCTTGGCTAGTGAGTGGTAGTGATTCATGAACTGTGGTTAAGTTTGTATAATAAACATTTGACAGCAAGACGTGAATTTGTGTGTTCCGGTGTATTCAAATGTCATCACAATGAGAAAGTACTTGTTTTTCGTCTTTTTATGTTCGATATTTGTTCATACAGTGATTTCTTTCGGAAATACATTAAGTGGAAATCCTGACTCTAATGAGAAGAAATTGTTGACCATTAGTGCAGATGAAGATTTCACTAGATCATTTGATTTTTCAAGGCATAAAAGGGATACAGAAAGCAATGTAACAAACTCAGTTAATGTTAAAGTAAGTGTTTCTATATTTATGTATATATTATGAGTAATAGCGTTATATTTATTTCCAATATTGCGCTTTGTTATTATGCTTTTCCGCTTAAAAATAATTCTCTGTGACGTTTTGAATGACACGACGAGTTTTTGTGATGAACTGCAATTTTACTCACAAACTCATGGGCATTGTGCAACTATTAATGTAGATATAGGTAGAAGTCCTCTATTACAGAAAAGTTGATATTGCCGTTAATTAATATTTAATAACGGTATTTGAATTAAAATATGTTTCTAGACGTTCTCAGTGAATCGTATGAATTTCGATTATTATTCCTATACAGAAAATTGAAATTGCAAATAATTATCTATGTAAACTTTTGCATTCAAGTATTTCAAATTATTTGAAGCGATTCAAGTTATTAGAGTTATTCAAGGCTACATCACAGAAACAGGGGATTCACATGAAAAACAAAGGTTCTATCTTGAATGACTCAAAAAAGTTTGGATTATCTTTGATATTAGTCATCAATATTATAATATCTCTTGTTATATGATTGAATTTCCTGTGTACTTAATTTTCTGAAGTTAGCAGCTACTTCATGGTTAAAGTACCTTTATATCTTCTGTTTATATAATACATATACTTAATATAATACATACCTACATATGTATGTATATATATATATATATATATATATATATATATATATATATATATATATATATATATATATATATATATATATATATATATGTTTTTTTATATTTTTATATATATATATATATATATATATATATATATATATATATATATATATATATATATATATATATATATATATATATATATATATATATATATATTCTATATTCTACTTATATAATTATTGCATTATATATTTCAATCTCATAATGATTAAGTAAAATGGGGAAAGCAAATTGCAGTACTCATCAATATATTGAAACTTCTTATCAGTGTCTGCCCTCTGCTGTATTGTGAATAAGCTCTCATTTCTTTTATAATTCATACCATTAGTGGATAAATAACTAATTCACTTACCTGCCTCCATGGTTCTAGATGTGGTTAAGTTTTTTTTGTACTTATCAGATGGTAGTAGTACTTTTAGAGTAGAATATTTAATTTTTGAATATCTTCTCTTGCGGTAATGCTAAGTATATAAATTATAATGATTAGTATTTTGCAAAACTAATTCAGTAGTGCTTCAAACTACACTAAGCATGTATTCCATTGATTATTGTAAGACATATCACTTATATTGAATAAGTTTGATCAGTTTAATGTTCCATGAATTATTGTTAGGTCACTCAATTCAAAATATTCTATTTTCGGTTAAAAGTTGTGTATCAGTTGAAACATACGTTTTTATTTATTCAATGGATACATTACTGAATTAAAAAGATATAAGTAATCACTTTGTGCCCCTTCAACTTTTATTGATTCAGAGATGAAATTTAAATTTGATGGTAATTGTTATTCAATGGCTTTTATCGAGGCTTTTATAATTTCAAAATCTCTCGTGAAGTTCTTATTACTTAGAATTTTGGTTCCTCTGGGAAAAATTTCTCAGTGAAATTGAAAGAACTACATATTTTGTGTATATGATTAGTTCATATAAATATTGCTCTACATAAATGTTTTTTTTATGTGAGTCCTAAAAAATTATTGATAGAAGTAGGTATTAATTAATTAAGCTTCATACATAGGTACTCTAGATCCTAGGAATCTCTGAATAAAACAAATTATAATACTAGGTACACATATATTAATGTATAAACTCATGTATCTTCATACATTTCTTTATGCCGAGCTTTATGCTAAGTACCTAATAATTTTATAAATGAAATAAACAAACATGCATAATTTTAGACAGGAATGACGAAGGGAAATAGGTACCTAGTTAGTTTTGTAATAAAATGATTTGAGCATTGGCATTACCAAAAACGTTAATTTTTTTCAAATCTGAAAACCAGGATTTATCAACTTACTATTCAGAATATTATTATCAATAACTCACTAGGATCTTAACACAAAATTATTTGGATGAACTCGAGGATGGACTATATTTAAATTAGAATTACATATGGTTATATTCGAAAATTTAAAGAAAATACTCTAAAGTCATCTATTGTTTGGCTATATGATGAAGTGGATATGATATATTGAGAAGAATTTTTACGCAAATTAATGCAAATAGCAAAAAAAAATATGAGAAAATATCTTGGAAACACAGTTCACCAAATGAACTTAAAATAGACAAAAATGAGGTACTAGCCGACTCTTTGGCATTGGATCAAGAAAGTGACATTTTATCCAAGGCCGATGAAGAAACCTCAGATAATGTATATTCTGTATGGTCAAAAATTGTTGTCATGAATAAATACTACGCAGTTCACTACGAAGGCAGGCGTACTAAATTTCAGTGAAGTAGAGGAAAGCTCAGTATTTACCACTGAGTTTACAAAAAAATAAATTGGATTCGTTCTTATGACCGAAGGAAGGTGATATCCAAGAAATCGTGGATAAACTCATTTATTATGATCCAATTTGGTTGGTAAAACAATATCCTCTCAGAATAAGACGACATGATTCAACTAATGTAAAAAAAGTTAACAAAATATTGAAAAATGGAAGGTGATTTTTTGTATTTAAATGTAATACTCATAGTTCCTTGTTTTGAGTTTTTTTTAATAGTTAGTAAGCCTTTCTTATAGCTTATCAGAAAGGCTTATACAGACCTATAAGCCTACTGTCCCATATATACAAACTATTCATGAAGGTAATAACAAAGCGACTAACACATAAGCTCGATTTCTATCAGCCACGCGAGCAAGCCGGATTTAGATCGGGATTTGGAACAAATGACCATCTGCAAACTATAAAAACTCTAATAGAAAAATCCATCGAATATAATAAACCACTAATGCTGATCTTTGTGGATTTCGAGAAGGCATTTGACCTTGTCAACCAACACCAGATGTTAATGGCGCTGGCGGACTGCCGAGTTGACTATAGATATACCACACTGCTTAAGTATATATACGAACATGCAACCGCATGCGTAAGACTTCATGAAGATACAAACAAGTTTAGAATACAGAGAGGAGTGCGTCAAGGAGACACAATATCTCCAAAACTATTTACGGCCGTATTAGAGCTGGCATTCAAAAGAATAAACTGGGACGAAATGGGAATCAAAGTTGATGGGGAGTTTTTAAGTCATTTGAGGTTTGCGGATGACATTGTCATAACTGCCGACAGCATAGATCAAGCACAGAGTATGCTCACAAGCCTCCACGCTGCTTGTAAAGATGTAGGCCTCGAAATAAACTTCGCAAAAACACAATTTATGACAAACCTTGTCTGGAGCCAGAACATATCCGTGGATAACGCATATATTGAACAAGTTGTAAGATATAAATACCTAGGTCACGAACTCAAAATATCTAGAGACAATCAAACATCGGAACTACATAGAAGGATCGGTCTGACATGGGCGGCGTTCGGAAAACTGCGTGATATTTTTAAATCGGATATACCAATATGCCTCAAACGTAAGGTCTACAATCAGTGTGTCCTACCAGTATTGACCTACGGGGCCGAGACTCTGACACTGACGAAGAAAACCGCAGAACAAATTAGGGTTGCGCAGAGAGCCATGGAACGGTCGATGCTGGGAATTTCGCTTCGAGATAGAGTGCCAAATAAAACTATACGGCGGAAAACCGGTCTAACCGACGCCATAGACAGGATAACTCGTTTGAAGTGGAATTGGGCTGGCCATCTTGCAAGAACAACAGATGGAAGGTGGACAAAGCGCATCCTTGAGTGGAGACCAAGAGCGGATGCCACTAGAAGCAGAGGAAGGCCACCAACAAGATGGACGGACGACATAAAGAGGATTCGGGGAAACTGGATGAAAGCGGCGAAAGACAGAAATGAATGGCGAGCACTACGGGAGGCCTATGTCCAGCAGTGGACGCAAGCGGCCGATTGACGATGATGATGATGAAGCCTTTCACATGACTTGTTATTGTGGAATGAAATATTGAATAAAAAAGGCGTGAGCAGCAGAGCTCCATCAGTATGGTCGTATTTTTTCGTTCGAAATGCATCTCGTCGAGATGCGATTATATGGGATAGAATTATATTTTGAAAAAATCTCGCTTGAATAGCAAATCGAATTAGAAAATTTGCGAAGTTCATCGTGCTTGAAAAAAAAAAAAGTTGAAACCAACGGAGGAACGTATCTCAATATCAACATAATCCACGTACAAAATTTCAATCCTCTATTGTGAAAAAAAATTCTCGAAGTACATCGCGTACTGATGGCAGATCGAGATGCAATTCGAACGTAATAGTCACCACGAAATGCAGCACGTTTGAGAAAAATAGTTGAAACCCAAACAGGATATTAAGTCAACATAATCACAATGTAAGTACCAAATTTCAACGCTCTAACTCAATCTGCAAAAACTGTAGAATTCGGCAATTTTCCAAAACCACGAAAAAAGGAATATCTACTTAAAAATGGCGGCGGTTTGAAAAATTTAACCAAATTTTGATAGTTTCGGTCTGCAACGAAAACGATCCAAGTCAAATTGACGAACTGCATCGATCGATATCTCAGAAAGTGAATGTAGGAAAAATTTGAAGTTTTGGGAACTTGCTAGATGTCTTGGGGCCTATACAGCTAAACAATACAAACAGTATTCGCTGATGGTCTTTGTTTATGAGAATATCGGGTCGCAAATGTATCACATGTTCTTGGAATAACTTTATCACATTGTCCATAAATAATAAATAAGTTTAAATAATTTTCGTTTGTATAATTTAACCGGGGTGCCATTACGATGATTTGAAATGTCAAATACGATCGTGGCAATCCTAGATCTAATTGTTTAACGATTAAATGCAAAATGGCCATATAAACATATTAAATTGGCAATATTTCGAAAATTTCAAATTTTAGGTATAGATTACCTTATACAAAGTTACCTTCTTTTTAAATGCTAAATACTACAAAATAATAAAAAGGGGGGGTTTCCATTTGAAAAAATTGATTTTTGTCAATTTTCTCAATCTCATTTTAGATCTTATTTTTTGAACACTGTATGATTAGTTATCCAAATATTAAACAAAATCTATTAAAGTAGGTCCTTTTCAACAAGGAATCTAACCCAGAGTAAGTAAAAATGGCTTCCTTATAGGAACAATTGATAATTAAATTGGGGCTTGCAATCGTAGTTTTTGACATTATGTATAGGACATGATGCATAAAATCTGCCTAGAATCTTAAGTAGAATCCAAAAATGTAATAATATATAGGGTATCCCATTTGAAATAAGCGACTTAGGGTCTATTTCCGGTACAACCGGAAGTGCCCAACAGATGAAAATATTTTAGTTGTATAGCAAGTTCCCAAAATTTCAAATTTTTCCTTTTATTCACTTTCTGAGATATCGATCGATGCAGTTCGTCGTGGTCCACCTGTATATACTTATATGTATACTTATATCAGACATGCAAAATTTTTCGAAAATCGAAGTCTAGGAGGTCTAAAGCGGATAGAAAAACTACTCCCGCACCTGACTGCTTTCCTTCGATACACTGCAATAGTATGTATTTTATGCGATAAAATACGACTAAAAAAGGAAGGTAATTTTTTGTATCTAAATTTAATAATCATAGTTCCTTGTTTTAAGTTTTATTTTTTTAAATAGTTACTAAGCCGTTCACATGACTTGTTATTGTGGAATGAAGTTCTTTTATGCTGCTTGTGGTAGCCATTAGCTGGAAAAAGCGTTTAAAGTGAATTTCTCTTTATCTCTCTGTGTGCCGCATGCACACTCTCACAGTATCGAGATTCGAACAGACGACCTTAGGGAACGTACCCAAACTAAGTGACCTATTTTTTACAACTTTTTATCCCCCCCCTCGGATTAGCAAAGTTGGACCTAGGACCAAATTAATTTTTCGCTTCATGACTTTTTATGATGCTTGGCACCAAAAACTCTGTATGTATGTATAAGCTTATGTATTTTAGCGTTGTTTGGGTTGGGGGGTTGATCCCCCTAGTTGGGAAACATGTCTTGTTTACACGATAAAGGGCGCAATTTTGAAGCAATAGGGTTGAAAGGTTGTAAATAGGTAGTTTCGTATGATATCTTGGATGGGATTGTTTTTGATTCGAATTGGTTGGGGGGGGGGGTTGACCCCCTGGGGAGGAAATAAATCTTGTTTACAGGATAAATGGCGCAATTTTGCAGCAATAGGGTTGAGAGTTTGTAAATAGGTAGTTTCGTATGATATCCTGGATGATGTTTGGTTTTGGTTCGAATTGGTTGGGAGGTTGACCCCCTGGGGGAAGAAATAAATCTTGTTTACATGATAAAGGCCTAGTTTTGAAGCAATAGGATTTTGGATTAAATTGGTTGGGGAGTTGAACCCCTTAGGGGGGAAATGAATCTTGTTTCCACGATAGAAGGCGCAATTTTGTAGCAATAGGGTTGAAAGTTTGTATCTGGGTAGTTTTGTGTGATATCTTGAATAGGATTGGTTTTGGTTCAAATTGGTTTGGGGGTTGACCTCAGGGAAAAAAAAAATAAATCTTATTTACACGATAAAGGTCGCAATTTTGGAGTAATAGGTTTGGAAGTTTGTAAGTAGGTATTTTCGAAAGATATCTTGAATGATGTTTGGTTTTGGTTCGGATTGGTTGGGAGGGTTGACCCCCTGGGGGAAGAAATAAATCTTGTTTACATGATAAAGGCCTAGTTTTGAAGCAATACTATTGAAAGTTTGTGAGTAGGTAGTTTCGTATGATATATTGGATGGAATTGTTTTGGTGCGAATTTGTTGGGGGTTGACCCCCCAGGGAGGAAATAAATCTTGTTTACACGATAGAGGGCGCAATTTTAAGACCATTGGGTTGAAACTTCGTAGGTAGATAGTTTCGTATGATATCTTGTATAGTATTCATTTCGATCTGAATTGGTTGGGTGGTTGACCCCCCGGAGGAGGAAATAAATCTTTTTCACGCGATAAAGGGCGCAATTTTGTAGCAATAGGGTTGAAAGTTTGTAAGTACGTAGTTTCTTATGATATCTTGGATGGAGTTTTGGGACGAATTGGTTGGAGGGTTGACCCCCCGGGGAGGAAGTAAGTATTGTTCATTCATTAGAGGGCAATTTTTTTTCGGATTTGGAACTAAAATCATGAATGAATGAATAGATTTTTCAAACTGGATACGTTATGAAAACCTACTTTTCTAATGCAGCTCGCTGCGATATAGTTTTTTAGTTCGATTAATATGTTTATATCAGCTATGAATCAATTTTACTTGTAGTTACTAAAACATACTACATAGTATATTATATTAGATTTTGTGATGAAGATTAAACTAGCCATATTGAGTACCTCTATTTGTCATAATTTGAAATTATGTTATGAACAGAACCAAAAAAACAGATGCAGTTGCTGATACTACTCCGTGATGTAGTGACAGTAGGTATTTGCCATGGATTGGCATTGTCAAAATTCCTTGGCAGTGTTCGGCATTGTTTCGGTTGTCTGTAATATGCTCAATGATAAATGTGGCTTTATTTGACATTGTGGTGCGCACAATATTTTAACCGGTTCACTCCTCGATGTAAATGATTATTTGCTTCTATTGGGATTCTCAATAGCAAGATGCCTTGGGAGAGTATTTGATGATTCTCTAATGATAAAGAATATTTCTGTTTAAAATGGGCGATACGTAGTATATTTTACATATTATTATTGACATTGTTGACCTCAATTTTGACATTGTCTTAAACTTTTCAAATGAAAGTTGCTATATCCGAGGAGGATGTTTTATTATATATTGTTTAATCCAAAACAATATAAAAACATAATATAATGATATTCTCAATAATCAAAAGTTATGTTTAGTTTTGAGTTTCCTTACATAGTCTGAACAAAACATACTAGCATTCCTCCTTTTTCTACACTTACACCCATCTTGCTTCTAATATCCGAGAGATCTTGTGTTTTGCATCTTTGAAGTATTCCTAGAATGACTTTTTTTTCAGTTCGAGTCTCAATACGCTCATATTTAGTTGGATCTTTTGTTTTACCATAAAACTGTCATATGTTGTCTTCTTTTCACTTTTACTCAATGCCCTAGAATAAATTACCACTATTTACGAGACTATTTACTTCCAATCCCTTGAACTAATACTAACAAAATACGCGAGACGTATTGGACATTTAGGTTATAAATTGTACTAAAGTTTTGAACTTACATTAAATACATCAACTTAATTGGTATTTATTTGAAAAAAGCGATATGATGGTACGAATTTTTTATTAATGTGATTTTTTTATTTTTAATAAATAAGTACTTAATCTAATTTTGCCCCCTATGTGCAGAAAACTTTTGAAGAGATCTTATTCGTTCCAAGATTACATCGATAAATTTAAAAAGCATTGACACTTAAAACAATTACAGATACAAAAATTGATCCTATAATTAAATAAATCAAAGAACTCTCTAGAGTTTTTAGCAAGTTTTCACCTCGTTTTTCACTTTGAAAACCTGCTCATTAAAGTGGGTGCGATTAGCAAAGTTGGACCTAGGACCAAGATAGTTTTTCATTTCATGACTTTTTATGATGCTTGGTATCAAAAACTCAATTTCATATATATCTATATATATATATATATATATATATATATATATATATATATATATATATATATATATATATATATATATATATATATATATATATATATATATATATATATATATGTTATAATAACGGGCGCAATTTTGAAGCAATAGTGTTGAAAGTTTGTAAATAGGTAGTTTCGCATGATATCTTGGATGGGATTGTTTTTGGTTCGAATTGGTTAAGGGGTTCATCCCCCTGGGGGGAAATAAATCTTGTTTACACGACAGAATACGCAATTTTCTAGCAATAGGGTTGAAAATTTTTATCTAGGTAGTTTTGTATGATTTCTTGAATGAGATTGGTGTTGGTTCGAATTGGTTGGGGAGTTGACCCCCTGGGGGAAGAAATAAATCTTGTTTACATGATAAAGGTCGCAATTTTGGAGTAATAGGGTTAAAAGTTTGTAGGTAGGCATTTTCGAAAGATATCTTGGATGGGTTTGGTTTTGGTTCGAATTGATTGGGGGGTTGACCCCCTGGGGCAGAAATAAATCTTGTTTACATGATGAAGGGCGTAATTTTGGAGCAATAGGATTGAAAGTTTGTGAGTAGGTAGTTTCGTATGATATATTGAATGGGATAGGTTTTAATGCGAATTGGTTGAGGGGTTGACCCCCCCAGGAAAATAAATCGTGTTTACAAGATAGAAGGCACAGTTTTGGTTCCATAGGGTTGAAACTTTGTAGGTAGGTAGTTTCGTACGATATCTAGGATGCTATTCATTTCTATATGAATTGGTTGCAGGGTTGACCCCCCGGAGGAGGGAATAAATCTTGTTTACACGATAAAGGGCGCAATTTTATAGAAATAGGGTTGAAAGTTTGTAAGTACGTAAATTCGTATGATACCTTGGATGTGATTGGTTTTGGTACGAATGGGTTGGGTGGTTGATCCCCTGGGGAGGATATAAATATTGTTTACACATTGGAGGGCGCATTTTTTTTTAATTTGGAAAAAAATTATAATTTAATGAATATATTTTTTAAACTGGATACCTACGTTATGAAAACCTGCTCTTCTAATGCAGCTCGCTGCTATAGAGTTTTTTATATTTTTTAATAAATTATCTAGTTTTGATCCCCCTCCACCCTGTGTGGTATTAATTTTTTCGTAGAGATCTATGTGAAATGATGTAGAAAGTATATTGAATATTCGTTCCAAGATTACATCGATAAATTCAAAAAAGCATGGACACTTGAAAAAATTACAGACACGAAAATTGATCCTATAATTAAATAAATCAAATATCTCTATAGAGTTTTTTGTTATTAAAATAAAAATATTATCGTCAAAGTAACCAAAAAATCTGATAATTGGCGAAAAAGAAGAACTCAAATAGTCCCATGCACGTTCTCAACATGGACGAACCATTACATACGCTTTGAATACCATCTAATCAGATGATTGAGATTGACGCCCTTGCTCGCTTAATTTCATTACGCGGTGATTGTCACAATTGCGTACGGGGACCATCATTCCGAGTGATAAACAAGCAGAGTGGGTACAGCGGTCCAACAGAATTATGTGCCCGGGTTTCGTTCGAATAAACTTCCTTATTATCCATACATTTTAAAATAATGCTCGAGCAAATATAGTATGAAAATATTTATTGGAATTTTCAGCCAGCATACTAATTTCCATTTCTTTCAAACTGATTGATACATTCTTTTGGAGTAATGTTGATCGAAATTGGTAGAATATTAAACCAAATACTGTATCGTCGGAGATGTTTAAAATTTTTGATGGAATCCGTCGTTACTACGTACCTAATAATTGTTGTTTTATGAATATGACACAAGTGAGTGTTTCACATGTGCTCCACCTTTAATCTCATTGGACTTGTAATCTCTGTACATTATCCAGTAATAAAATACAGTGTATTTTTCACTTGTATATATTTGTTGATTTTACCTTAGATACGGTTGCTATAAATACACTCATTATGCCCTAGGGCATAATGGATCATAACGCCCGCTAATTGTACGGGGAGAAATGAAGCAACTTCCATTGATTAATTACTTCATAATCCTTGTCGGATACGACTCTGGGTTTCCCCGGCAATGAATTATTCGCAGCTTTGGCTGCATTTTCTATGATATTCTTGGGTAAATTCATTTTCATTTCCATTATTTCTATAAGACTACACAGGGAAAGCAGCAATGACATTCACTAAATATGATGACAAAAATATTCACAAATTCAATGCAATGCCTACTATGAGAAGGAAAATGGAAAGTATAGGAGCAATGAAACGATTTTAAAATCGATTTTTCATTATAATAAAATAATTTTTTCGTGAAAAATAAAATCTTGTATGTAACACGTGCGTTACTAGATCCTAACGCCCATCGGGCAACATTCATCCCTCGGGCCGAAGGATCTATATAACGCACTTGGTATATAAATAACTATTAAATAACAACTATAATGCTCAAGAATATTTATACCTTCATCATCTTATCCAGGATTCGAACTCGGTACCGTTTGTTCAATCGTGTAGTCTAGACCACAGCGGCTATTTTGCGTAACAATTAATAATTATGAAGACAAAGAGTTTAGATCGAGGTTTAGATAGGTAATAAGAGATGTGTAACATTAAAATTTATCATTTCGGTCATTATCGGCAGATTTAGTTTAGAATTTAATATATATAAATTATCAAATCAAATCAAAATATACTTAATTGCCTATAAAAGTTCACAATTTATTCACAAAGCGAAAAATATAAGAACTAAACATAGTCTTAATGTAAAACATTGTAGTACCAAAAACACATTAAATCCACATTTCCATACAAAATAGGCTGAAGAACCCAAGGTCGATAGTCATTTGTATGTATACATACAATAAAGATCTGTTATTATTATATACAAAATTTATATTATTATCAATAGAACTTTTTCCGTTTTTTTTTCTGAGTCGATGACTATGCTTTTCAATTTGGTCATATGGATCAATCAATGCTCAAAATAGTTGTTCCCTACAGAGTAATTAGGTCTATCAAGAAAATAAGATTTAGTTCGTTTCCGAAAATTCGCCAAGGAAGTTATAGATTTTAACTCATCTGGAAGGTGATTGTAAATTTTCTTATCATTGTAAATGATGGACTTTATATTAATTCGGAGGAAGGAATAGGTAGGTGAACATGATGTCCCGAAGATTTGGTAGAATACCCGTGCTGTGACACCAAGGGTACGGCATGAAAATACTTATGAATCAATGATGCAGATTCAAGTAAATATAAAGCAGGAAGCATTAAATATCTTTTCTTGAAATAAGGATTGCAATGCTCTCTCTTTTTTAGAACATACATGTAACGAATTGGTATCTTCTGCAATTTGAGAATGGTGTCAAGTTGTGAAGAATTACTTAAACCCCAGAAGGGGAGATCATAACGAAGATGAGATTCGAACAATGCAAAATAGGCAATTCTTGTAGATGCCGTATCTAATTCTCCTGAGATAGATTTATTGGCGAAACAGGCCTATGTATAGTTTCATTAAAAAGAATTAACTTCTTTTTATTATAAATATTTTTCAATTTTATTTAGATATGTATAGGTACCTATTCATTTCAAATTGGTGAAAGTTTTTTTTTATTTAGTTTAGATTTAATAAAAAATCAAATCAATGAGATGAATGAATTTGCCTTTGTTGAAAAAGAAAATCGATATCCGGTTGAATAGACGAGGTTGAAATTCTTAATGCATTTCAAAATGTTTTTCAGTGGTATCCGTCCTATTTTTGTTTTTTAAATGCTTCATTCTTGAAAATAATTGTTCACAAATATAGGTGAATAGACTTTGATAAATAATTATTCTGAAAATTAGGATATTCGCAGGGTAGATAATCTTAATAAAACTCCAGTGAAGAAACACCCCAAATTTTTCTCTCAGTTTTATGTCGCTTTGCAGTTCAATGCATTACATTTAAAGGTTATTTATTTATTTCTAGAGAAAATGGGGTAAAAAATATGTTGAATTAATCATAATTTTTTCGAAAATCTTGAAATCTGATTTCAAACGCTTGAATAAAATAAAAATGAATGCATCATATTTTGTGCCGCTCGTAGGTTTATGTGGAACTCGCAGGTTTATATGCAACTCGCAGGTTTATGTGCAACTCGCAGGTTTATGTGCAACTCGCAGGTTAATGGGCAACTCGCAGGTGTATGTGCAACTCGCAGGTTAATGTGCAACTCGCAGGTGAATGTGCAACTCGCAGGTTTATGTGCAACTAGCAGGTTTATGTGCAGCCAAAGAGCTGAAATGTGTCAAATCTTTCACTTTTATTTTATTGTGGCAAAATTTCAACTTTCTTTCCAACGGTGTTTTTGCTTGGAACATATTTCTTACTTATTAATGAATTGATTTTTTCCTCTCAGTCTAAGATTTAGATCAAATCACTTTACAAACAGTGTAGGTAAAATAAATTGAAATAAAAAAATCTTTTGTCGCAAGCCGCTGCCATTTTGATGTATATTTTCATGAGTTTTTGCGGGTTTTCGAGCATTGGGCATCTCTGCAGCCTGAAAATTAGTAGGTGAATTGAGTTGTTAACGATAGGCATATTTTCTCCCATCGCAGTATTATGTAGAAATGTCATGATAGGGGAACGAAAATGGCATTCTTCACATTTTGAAGCAATGGTTAGTAACAACAATTTACGCTTTTATTAGATGAACTATGCATTACGCACTCTGAAGAAGGTGAAGTTTCACCGAAACGTGTGTCCTGCGTATTTGTAATAAACGTGTAAATTGTTGTTGTACACCACCGTATTAATATGTTTATTAATTTGCATCTAGTATGGGCCTCATAAATACAAAATTCTCTACATTTTTTATATTGTGCATTCTTAGGGTAAGTCGCGGTGGAGGTGTAGGTGGCGGTCGCGGTCGATTGGTGCGTTCAAGGCAGTGTTGTCATCACCCCCAAGCAGCTCGCATAGAAGACGTGTGGCGTTTGACATTTCGTGCTTTACGGTACTCTAGTTGCCAGCTTTTTTCTCCTTTGGGTATTAAGTTTATTTTTTAATAATTTGTGCTAAATATGAAGGAAGATCTCATAGCAATTGTGCAGATCACTCCCGTATTGTGGGACAAAATCCACAGACAACATCATAACCTTGCCATATTTTATGAAGATAGTTAAAATACTGATTAGTTTTTTTATTTAAACTCTAGAAGTCGTTAGAATAGTCGCTAGATTTTTTTGTCGCTAGACACATAATTTAAGCCGAAATGTCGCTAGATCTAGCGACAAAATCGCTAAATTGGCAACACTGGCTCGACTGAGCATCGCCGGTAACCTCCTTGCTATGTACGGTCGACATCGACCGCGACTTAGGAGCCGTTCAAGTATTACGTAAGCAGATTTATTACAATTATTCACCCCCTCCACCCCCTTGTCAGCAAAAGTGAGCAAAGCTCTTACCCCCTTCCATACTTACGTAAATATTGGAACCTATCTGCATTTTCCTTTTAATGTATTCTATTTTTTTAATTATTCATAAGCAGCAGTTAAAAAATGGGCTTTGGATAGATGACTTTGACGCACATAATATTCATTTAAACAAACTTTATTGACACAGTATTCAACATAGAGTAAGGTAGAAATATTATAATCTCATCGATTACTAGTACGAACGAAACAAACTTCTTTCGAATCTTTGGTATACATATTAATTCCAATTAATAGTCTTCAGTCCGTTACATCCGAATCCATGATTCTAAGTTTCCGATGACATTGGATGTTTGCTGCTCAATGTTGTGTATCTGCTCACTGTCATCTGATTTTGGAATGTCTACATCAATCTATTCAACATCTTGGTGCTATAAATTTTGAATAATGCACATCACTTTGTTAGCACGACGAGCAGCCACTCTTATAGGCCTAACTTTCATATCAGTGTGCGTGTTTACTTTTTTGTCACTTGATGTGACGATTTAGTGACTTGATGGAAGCATAATAAAGACCACACGTTTTGCATTTCGACTTGAAAGCTTCAATTTTACCGTCGGACGAAAATAATCGTGGGGCATTTGCAGGAAATCTTTAAGTGAAGAATGTAAGCGTAGAGCTAAATTGACTGGAAGATTGAGATATTGCCCTCCACCATCCAAAACCAAGTCATCAACTGTTTGTTTTACTTTTACTGGTGGTGGAAGAAACCTGTTGTCTAGTAATCTAAATAGGCCATTTCTTGGACGACAGCATTCGTTGTTTCTACATTCAACAATATGAAGCAAGTATTGGCTTTCACGCACATGTTCTGAGTACCATTTAATATCTGGAAAATCAGGAAGATCTCGTTCGCCCAGCCTGGTATATGTATTTGGTTTTCTAGCATAGACAATGTGTGGGTTGCCAATATTTAAAAAATAACTACTGCTGACGTAATTACCACCTCGACCACCCAGCCCACCAAGTCATCTAAAATAAGCAAATACCCCTCCCCCCCTATAATAGTGCTTACATAATACTTGAACGGCCCCTTAACTAGTGGCGTCCACTGCGAACTACATCTCCATCGCGACTTACTTGTTCTGTTCGTACCCTTATTTGGAAAATCAGCTTACCAATTTCTATTTATATGAATTCATTTAATTATACCACTGACATATTGTTCACTAATTTCTAGTAACTATGCAGATATAATTGCACCATTTTTTTTCTTTACAGATAAACCGGTTAGATGACAGACATAAGCAGCTTATGGTCCACTGGGTGAGCGACGGCAGCAAAATTATCATATGTCTTGCAAGAGATCCATCGCCCTTGTCAGACATTCATCCCGTGAGTCCATCGGCAGTTTACATTTCTTACGATTACGGCGACACTTTCGATAATAAGACGGAATCTTTCAAATTAGCTGATGGCAACTATTCGACATTGGAGAAATTCTACAATCACCAGAAACTCAACAGATTCGTAAGTAATTGAAATAAAATTCAATCGTTTGGTATGTAGTTTTCGAAAATAAATTGTACGAAAACCAGACAGCTTCATCGGGGTTTTCTCGAGTCACACTACAGATATCCAAACGATGGCCTGGTTCAATCCATTTCTGTACGGTAACGTTTGATCCCAATTTCATTCAAGTAGCATGGTGAACCGCTACATCATTCGGATACGGATCGCGGAAAAACTACATGTCTTTGTTCAACTCGAAATTTCAGAAGTGATAGCGATTGCTATCCCGACCTGTGTCGAATCCCAATTCGACTGTTGCATAATGCATCAGTCACCTACCTACTGAAAACACCTATGTCCTTTCGGTTTCCGGGCATTCGCTTATTAAACCTGCAGTCTCGCACTTAGATTAGGACCCCTTGCTGCGGTCAGCACTAGAATCTGCCTTTTCCTCGTATCTATATTTCAAGACCCAAGTGTGTGTCTTCGAGTCGGGACGCTTTTGAGAAGAAGTGAACATCGCTGACGACTGCCATGCATTATCTGTCGACGTAACTACGTTCGCTTCCTTTTATGTAGATTCGCTAGTGAACATAGCTTTTCACTGGCGATCCGAGATCCAACATCAATAATAGATTAGTATTATCTGTCTATCGAGAGCCGTCATCACTCTCGTTGTCTGCAAAGCAGCACCGTTCGGCGTCGAACCAATGTGATCCTCTTCCTTACCTCCGTACTGATTCTCTGTTATGCGCTGCTACCCACGGTCGATCCGAGATTGATGAGAACATCAATAGTAGACTGCCATTCTCTATCTGCCGAGATCCGTCATCACTCTGCAAACCAGCAGCGCTTGCCGTCGAATACACCGCTTGCCAGTTGATGCTGCTCTCTCGGTGGTATAATCCTGAATGTTGATAATGAGATGCATCCGTGTCTCAACGAGGAAATGCTTCCTTGTTGGATAGACCGTTGTGCTGAAGCAGGTTCGGTATATTGCACTTGGTCTCCCAATTCTCCCGGTATGACACCGAGCCGTTATTTTTTTTTTAGGTACATTAAAGATGAGGTTTAAGTACAACCACTACCTACAACACTGGATGTACTCAGAAGACGTACTACTGTCTCGACCGAGACAGATTGTAGCGTGTATGGGTTGAACTGGACTATCGTTTGGACGTCTGTCGTATGACTCGAAGAGTCCACATTCAACATTTGTAGTGATATGACTATATTCTTTGTCTATAGACATGTCATTTACTATCCTATCTGTAATACTGTCTGAAATATAGCCAGATGGGGAATGGAAATTCTAGAATCTAGATGAATCATCTAGCATGCAGAGTATTTGATTCATAGGATTCTTAAAATCTATTACTTTTGTTGTCCATGTCCATAATATGGACAGCTAATATGTGCGCATTATACTCACTTCGCTCGAATAAAAATTATTGCGTTATTGTTCCAGTTAGGAGGTAAATGTGAGAAATTAATTTTGTTATTTTTTTCGAGTTGTAATTTTATTAATATTTCACGTTTTGGTGAATATTATTTTGCAAATTCTGAAACGGCAACATTGCCTAGTTATATAGTAACTGATACCGATTTCGTACCTAAACCGTAAGAGTTCAGTGAATACTTAAAGTAAGTCTGAAGACATTTTTGTAGCTTCTTTATATTGGATATGAAAATTACGCCTAATAAAGATCTGTAACAGTCTCTTATTCTTCACACGGTTTTTTTATGAAATGGAATATGTTTTTCAACTCATAATCAATTTAACGACCTTTTGAATCGAGAAAATAAATTACTTTGAGTACCATTATTTTGTATTGTAGGCATTAAAATTCTCTTACTAAAAGCGTAATAGAAAACTGAGAAAACTGTGTTTTACTATACATGAGCTCAAATAAACTTGACAAGATACTGGACGTTCGTATTGGATTTTATCTACAACCGTGCGTAAATTATGTTTTTACACACCCATATTAGTGCGGTAACTATTACTTTTTAACGCACTAGTGCGGTAAAAAATTATTAAACTAGCCGTGAAATCTCCATATTTTCGACTGAAATTTTTACTGACAACTTCAAAGTGGCGTTGCTTTTTTTTGTCGCTATGACATCCTAATTTTCATAACAATAAAAAAAGTTAAAACATTGCTGGTGACCAGGTTGGGAAATTTTAGACTATAATTAATTTGTATTTAATCAAAACGAACGGTTGTAGATAAAATAGTATACATAACTCGCGTGGTAAAGGTTTTTAGCACACTTAAGTGAATGAAAATACTCGCCTGCGGCTCGTTTTTCAAACTTCACTTAGCGTGTGCTAAAAACCTAGTTACCACACTTATTATGTAATATACTATTATCACACCAAATTATTACACAAAAGTTCATTGTGCTATCGAATAGAGCTGTTTTATGTTCTTAAGTGCAATATAAGTTTGTAATTCTGACGGTACGTTATTTTCTTTTCAGTTCATATTTGCAGACGTGAAGCACAGGACCATCTTTGTAACGTCCGATTATGGACATAACATAAAGAGGTTGAAATTGGATTTTTCACCGAGCGACATTTCATTTCACGAGTATAAACCCTACACCTTTTTGGTTCACGATAAGAGCAGTCCAGAACAACTGGTAAGTCATATTATTATATTCGATGATTTACGTACAAGTTTTTGCATGTAGTCCATCACTTGATGAAGCCAAAATGCGATACATACTACAATTTTTGAGCTTCATGGTTTCAGTCGAACGTAATCTATTTTATGTACAAAGAAATATATTGGGTGTAGCAATTGGATATAATTCATTTTGGATGAGTTCTCAATAAATATTATATATATAGTGGGTACATTTTAAATGACGCGTTGTTGTTATATTGACGTTTTAGTGCATTTAATCGCCATGGGTTCACTGCGGGAACCGTATGAATCAGAGTTTTTTATCAGGATGGGAATTGCACTAACTCACAACAGCCGCACTGAAAGCACACATTTTCGAAACGCTAGCCGCAGTGAAAAGGTTAAAGTGCACTAACTTTCCTTCATAAGATTTGAAGTACTTATTTTGACCATTGAAACCACTGAAACTGTGCTGGTTATTTAGATGAAGGCGCAATTCATTGCTACACTTGCACGAAAGTTTACAGCCTTCACGGCACTTAAAAGACCAACAGGTTCATCGTACTCTATGGATTCATCTTTAATCTTATGCACATTTCTTATATGATGATTTAAAGTGAACTGAGTGGAATATAGTTTTTCACATTTCAAGAAGAAGATCGGCAGTTTTCAACTAGTAGGTACCTTGATAAAAATTTAGGAAGACGAACTGAGTTTTATAGAAAAAAATTCAATGACTAATAATAAATTATAATAGCACCCATTTAAAAATAAACCACATAACCTAGCTTTCAAACTGCAAAATCCCAATTACTCAATCACAACATTCGGCAATAGAGCGGCACGAAATGCATTCCTGCATTCCTTCCTATTTCATGCCCTCTTGCTATTCTAGCACCACTATGGAGGGTTTTGGAACTGCTATTTGCAGTTTACAACTGGACACTTTTCCCGTATGAGATGGTACTCCTTACCTTTATTCTCCATAGTTAATAATAAAGATTTAAATAACGTGTCTTAATACTCCTATTTTCTTTTACCTTTCAATCGAATACTTTGTCGTGTAACTGCAATCAACTTTTATTGATATCCTCAGCTGACATTATGATGAAATAAGGAAATATTTACTCTTGATAATGTCAACTTGAAACTAAATGCACCGACGAACTCCAATTAGTTGCCGTATTTACCGATTATATTCATGGATTTATAAATCTAGAGTCATATTGAAAATTCCAACGTGAATCGTCTTCACTCGTATTCCACTTAATATATGTGTATCCTTGAATTCTTTTGAACATTTCAAGTTATCGCTATTGAAAGTTGAAAATGTTTTTCAATTTTTCCATGAAACATTATTTGTATGCAAGCTTATCAGCGTGCAATTTTCATTATTTGTTTCGCGTTAGGCTGCCATTGAATACGTCATGGATATGATACTGTTTTCAATTAAACCCATACATATATATATATATATATATATATATATATATATATATATATATATATATATATATATATATATATATATATATATATATATATATATATATATATATATATATATATATATATATATATATATATATATATATATATATATATATATATATATATATATATATATATATATATATATTCTTCTTCTCGGTGTGTCTTATCCTCTCAGGACGTTGACGATCATATTAGCCCATCTAACTTTATCCACTACAGCTCTGAACAATTCAAGTGAAGTCATATTCGTCCATTGTCGCAAGTTTTTCAGCCATGAATTCCTTCTTTTGCCTGGTCCCCTTTTTCCGTCTATTTTTCCTTCAATTATGAGTTGGAGTGTTCTGTATTTGTCGCTTCTCATTATATGTCCAAAGTAACTTGCTTTTCTTTGTTTGACGGTATTCATTATTTCTGTTTCTTTCTCCATTCGGTTTAGAACCTCGATGTTGGTAGTATGGCTCGTCCAAGGAATTCTCAACATCCTGCTGAAGCACCACATTTCAAAGGCTCTCTCCTTTGTGTCGTTTCTGTTAGTGTCCACGTTTTTACACCATAAAACAAAGTGCTAAAAACATAGCATCTCAAATCACAGATTCTGGTTTTTAGGTTGAGCTTGAGATTACACAGCACATTACGCATGTTATTAAATATTGCTCTCGCTTTTTCTATTCTAGCCTTTATCTCAACCGAATGATCCCAACTATCATTGAGTACGCATCCCAGATATGTTATCTTTCTCACTTTTTCCAAGGTGTTCCCGTAGAGGGTTATTTCAGCGCTAACATTTGGGTTTTTACGGATTACCATTGTTTTAGTTTTATTTATATTAAGTTTCTTGCCATATTCTTCGCAGAGGGTCACTACTCGATTCATAAGCCGCTGCAATCCTTCTTCAGTGTTGCTCATGATCACCGTATCATCCGCGTACCGCAGATTATTCAGATATTCGCCATTGATAATAATACCATCTGTTGAACTGTCCAGTGCTTTTTTAAATATTTCCTCCGAATATACATTAAACAGTATAGGTGACAAGATGCACCCCTGTCTTACTCCTTAATATTGACATTGTCTGTTGTATTGTTTTTAATCCTTACTTTGGCAGTTTGATTCCAATATAAGTTTGAGATGATACGAAGATCTGCAGCCTCTATACCACCAGATGCCAACACCTCAATAAGTTTGTCTTCATCAAACATTTCTTCCACGTATTCCTTCCATCTTTGCAGTTGTGCCCCTATGTCTGTCATTGGCTTTCCATTTCTATCTTCTATAATTCCACGATGTTGCTGTTTTCGTGTTCCTGTTGCCTCTTTAATCTTTTTATGCAAGTTGAAGGTACCGTGTTTCCTCTCTAGTTCTTCGATTTCGTCACAATTTTTGTTAAGCCTTGCTTCTTTCGCTTTCTTTGTTTCCTTCTTGATCTTCCCGTGAGTTTCATTATATTTTTGTATTTTATTGCGATACTTTTTTCTTTCCACCATTAATTCAAGGATGTCGTCCGTCATCCATGCCTGTTTCTTTTGCCTTGTCTCCTCTGGTATGCAGTTGTCGATGGTATTCTTCAGAATTGTTTTAATGTTTCCCCATTTTTCTTCCGACGTTGTTGTGTCTCTAATTTTCACGGTGTTTCTTTGATTGTTCATTTCCGTCATTATACGCGACTTCGTTGGTTCTGCATTTACCGTGTTGAAATCTTTTCTAATTTCCTTTTTCTTTGTTTCAGTTCTTTTCAGTCTGACTTTAACTGTTGCCAGAAGGAGATTATGGCAACAGTAAATATATATATATATATATATATATATATATATATATATATATATATATATACAACGTATGTAGGTCAATTTTGATTCATATATAGGTCCTTTTTTTGTAAAAGGAAATCTAATACTTTTGTTTATAAACAAATTTATAGAAGTAACAATAGTTATTTTGATTTAGGTACCTCAATCTCAGAAATAGAAGGATAATATTATAATAATAATATTTATTCCAAAGATTCCCTTTTATAAAAAAAGGCACCTATATGAATCAAACTTGCCCGTACATATGTTGTCAAAAAAATAATTTCATAAATATCAAAAATAAAGGTAATACATTCAATAATGGAAACAATTCAAAAATGTAAATAACACAAAGTTATTGAAAATAATACAAAAACCTCAAATATCAAATGAAATACAATTTTAAGACTGAATTATATCACTCGCACTCTTTTTTTAAAGGATAAATAATCTAAACAATTCGAACGACCAATCAATTTAACGTGTTATATGCATTAAATCGGGTCTGCAATTTCAATAAAGCTTTTATTACCGATAAGTGAATAATAATTCCCTTATCCAAATTGACTGATTTGATAACTGATAAAGAGCAGTTGCATTTCAATTGGAGTCTATCTCATTAATAATAATAAAAGCTGTCAATTAAGATTATAATTAAATAAAAATGTACGTTATAACAACAATAAAGTTGAGTGATACAGGAACATACCTACTACATATGTAGTATGTAGCATTGACTTTATGTTCATTATGTGATGAACATAAAGTCAATGCTATATGTCTATATCATTAAATACACATGTATTTCACATAGAATAAGTTATAATCCAATCATGAAAAATATACAACTTGACCGTGGTCAATTTAATATACTACATATTAAAGTGAATAAGGAAAATTCTTCAATAATTAAAAATATTAACAAACAAGGGAGCTGGTTATATGTATTCCTCTACGAGAATTCTACATTCACCATTAGTCCAGTCAATGACTGTAAAAAAAAGTATAAACTCTGTATTTATTCCATAAAACACCATCTATTTCAAAGTCTACCCTGTGCCGGGGGTTGCTTTTTCTCTGGGGTTGGATGCCACCCCTTCATTGCAATTGAAAAATTTTTCATTAAAAAAAAGTACGGAAATGGATGAATTGACTAATTCTAAGCAACTTTTGTTCCATGAAGTTTTTTCTGAAAGTCAATACTTTTCGAATTATTCGCGACTGAAATTGTCGGTTTTCTGGCAAAAAAAACCACGTTTTCAGATTATTTTTCGCGATTAACTGGAAAATATGCATTTAATTGAAAAATAATAGCTTATGAAAAAACAAAGAAAATCGTGTATTTATGATGTTTTCTGACTTGAAACAAACGGAATTATTGCTTGTTGAAAGTTGATTGGTATTTACCACTATGTGTATTCTTCAATATAGGTACTAATATATATTTCCAATTTCTACAAAAATGTGCTTTTGGTTTTTACCCTATAACTTGCTTAGTTTTTAAGCAATCAAATCCTTCAAAGAAGCATTTTGTAGGTTTTTTTAAGAGCTTTAAGCTCGTCTAAATAAACTTTTTTTTCAGATCTTATTTTCACAAAGGTTCAAGCTAAAAGAGCTCAAAAAAGGTACTTTGCGCGAACACACGCAAGCTTTAAATGGCCATATATTACTTAATGTTAATCCTATAAAAAAAAATAAAACGCCAAAATTTTCAAATAAGTAAAACATACAAATTCCTACTCCACAAAATTTTGCGTATCATTAATAGTTTATGAGTCATTTTGAAGAGAAGACGATTTTTCTCCAAATTGAGAAAATGATTTTCTCTCTTCAAACTCAATTTTTTTCAAGAACAAGTACTTCAAACTGGTCAAACACTCAGAACATATTATAAAAACAAAAATGAAGTGAATTGTTAAGTGGCAACGATTTTTTTCAAATGGGGTGGAAGAGAGGGTGAGATTTATCACTATTTTTTTCCAACGAAAAAATAGGAATCGACATTATTCTCTTAACTCGCTCAGTTTTGGTGCGAACTTTTATAAGAAATAAAAATAAAAAAAAGGTTTTTTAGAGAACTTTTATAAAGTTTCATAAGTTTTCCCCGAAAATGCATTGGTTTTTGTTATTGTACGTAGAAACTTTCAATTTTGGTGATTGAAAATACCAGTCCACTTTCAACAAACAATAGTTCCGTTTGTATTCAGTCTGCATACATCATAAATACACAATTTTCTTTTTTTATAAGCTATAAATTTGCTCTCTACATTTTTTTCGATTGAATGCATATTTTCCCAGATATTCGCGTCATTCGCGAAAAACAATCTGAAAACTTGTTTTTTTTTTGCCTAAAAACCGACAATTTCACCCGCGAATATGTGGAGAAGTATTGACTTTCAGAAAAAACTTCATAGAACAAAAATTGCTTAGAATTAGTCAATGTATCGATTTCCGCACTTATTTTCAGTGAAAAAATTTTCACCCCCAAGAAGGGGTGGCATCCACCCCCAGGGAAAAAGCAATCCCCGCCACAGGGTAGACTTTGAAGTAGATAGTAAGTAGAACCTAAATCCAATTTTGTATGAAAATCGGTGCTGTATGGGATAAATACACGGGAAAATGGTCATTGACTGGACTACTTCCAATAGTGAATTATAGAAATCGTCAAGTCACCCCGACCCAAAATCTGCATACAGCTGTTTCAATGTTATTAGATCTCATCAGTGCAGCTAATTTGACTCTGAGTGAAGTAACTAATTTCTAATTGTTCCCCAATACAAATCGCGGTCGGGAATATTATCTGGATAACAACCCAGAGCGCCCTCCACCGAGGATATTGGAAACCAACAATTCACCTTTTAGATCGAAAATGCAGAATCCCGTCGGGAGAATACATAACTTTCTGACATCAAATGTTTACTCTGCAACTGTGGCGTATGTAGTTCCAAAGCACGCTAACTTAACGTTTTCAAAAACTTTCTTAGGGAGCTGGTTATATGTATTCCACGAGGAGAATTCTACATTCAAAATCCAACAGTGAATTACAGTCACCCCGATTCAAAATTTGCGTACAGCTGTTTGGATCTTATTAGATCTCATCAGTGTAGCTTATTCGATTCGAAGTAAATTAACAATTTTCTAATAGTTCCCCAATACAAATCGCGGAAAGTTGTTTGATAATTTTTTAAGTTATTTAAGAATTTTCCTTTTTGACTTTATGTAATGAGTTATAAATTTTCCAATAGAAAAGTATATCTACTTATTTGAATAATAATTTTTTGATGACACTCTTGAATTTCCTCTGTCAAAGCACTTTTCCTCTATTGGCTTGTTTATTGTAAAATTGCTTGGAAGAATGAGGTTGTGATCATACAGAAGAAGATGTCACTATTTTTTCTATTCTAAGTTGCTAAGAACATTGCGAGTGTGATAACTGTTGAACTGTAAATCTGAGTTTTGAAAGGCATCTGAATAGATCACCGTTAAATTTGAAAAGTTTTATTTTTCAGTTTTTTATTTTATAATTTACCTAGTTACAAAATTTCAAAAAATTATTAATCATAAAATTTTTTTTTCAATTTCCCCTGTTTATAAGAGTTTTTTATACAATAAGACACAAAAATTTAAAAGAACCATATGTATGCAGCTTCCGTTTATAAAAAACGGTTCTTTGAAATTAATAAAAATAAATTTTTTATTTATTTTGCAACTACGTAAATTGTTAATAAATAACAGACAAATTGAAATTTTTCAATTTTTTCAACGGCGATCTATTCTGAAATCTTTCAAAAACATCTCCAAGAAAGGAAAAAATCTCAGACCTATAGTTGAACAGTTATAACACTTACAATGTTCATGTTCAAACCCAAAAAAATTAATAATTAACAATTGCATTACTAATTGAAAATTTTTTTGTCACCGAATTATTGTTCATTCATCCATCCAGTAAGGGCCTCAATTTTTTCGTACATAAATTTTTGTATTTAATATGGTTAAATAATGTGTATTGTTGAAGTGTCCGAAATGTGCTTGACTTTCGCAAGCCAGATTACCCGTTCTCTTTCGTATTTTTACCCCTCTGAGAAAATTATAAATATTGATACTACAGTTTCGGGAGTCAAGACTAGGAAATTTCTTCCTCTTTTTGAATATTTTTTCAGATATAAAAACTCAATTGGTTTTTGAGTTATTTGCAGAAAACCAAACCCCTCTTTTTATCTTTCAGTAAATTGTTTATAACTTTTATAATTTTCGCGAGCGGAACTGTATTTTTTTCAAAAAATATCTACATTCTATTCCGAATCGAATGACACCTTACTTATATTTTTCCGAGACTGTTGAAAAAAGTTGAACAAAAAAGCACTTGTTGACTAGACTATGCTGGATCGCCAAAATATAATTATCGCGGGCTGAGTACTATTCATTTCGATGCACCTTCGGTGGGCCGGATTAAATCCTTTCGTGGGCCGTACATTGCCCATCACTGCCCTTGGGCGTAATTAAAAAAAAATAGCGCCGTAGGGCTTAGGAAATTTATTTTGTTTAAACATATACATAACAAATGTATTTATTAGGAAAATACAAACATACAAATATATTTATTTATTATGATAAATTATGCTTTAGTGCACGTAATTTACAATTTTCAAATAAGCTCCTTGCTTGACCATGTTTGCTTTGTGGAATGTCAATAAATATATGCTGACCCATATCACGCACATCGGAAATAGTATATTGTGTATAGGGTTGCCATCACCTAAATTGCTGGCGCCGGACAAAAAATTTGAAGACCACGGACATTTGAGTGAAATTTAGTTCTTTCTCGGACACCCCGTAAAATATATTTTTTTCGAATAAAATAACACATCATTTATATTTTAATTTTTTCATTTATTTAAACGTTTTGTTTGCGATATAAACAAAACACAAATAAAATATCTACTTATATAACACAGTTTACAGTTTTCTCTTTTTGAGGTAATCTGGTAACAAAAATAATCAGAAAAACCCTTTTTTGGTATCATCAAATAAAAAACAACTTATAATGATAATTTTTGGTACATCAAAATAGATCAAATAGACTACATTCTACATTGTAACAACAAATTATAGGATAGGTCATCTAGTTCGGATTAACTATAAATTAAAAGTAACTAAAGTTTAACGAGGTCAAGTTCTTTTTACTAATTTAACTTAACTTGATGTTTTTCAGACTTGTCAATTTCTGCCAAAATGTCTTTCATTTCCATCAGGAATTTTTAAAAGTGGGAGCAACTAAAATCTTTAAGATTATACTTTATTTTGGTCAGAGGAGAAACCATCTGTGTATTTAGCAAGTTTCTCTCTGGATTTAGCTTGTAGGCGGCTTACGATTATAAATTAATTTTAATATATTGCTCATCTTTCAATCAATCGGGATTCCCCTGACACGAAATTTGTCCGGGTTTTACGTTTACCCGGACATATTTTGAAAGCCCCGTCCGAACAACCTCCGGACGCCCCCTAAACTAGGACAAATCTGGGGATTCCCGGACGGATGACAACCCTAAGTGCGTGAAATACTTTATATAAGCGTGGAATTATTACTTTTTTGAAAATAGCGACGACTGATAAAATTGAATTAGTGACAGATGTATTCCGAGCATGTAGAAGAGACGAGCTTGTAAAAATGAAGTTTACTCACAATCGATCGGTAATCGATGGTTTTCTAACCTTCAGAACAGTAGGGAAGCGTTTCATTACATACCTCATACTTTCCCGGCTAGCGAATCGAGCGAATCTCACTTTCCCGGCTAGCAAATGTCACTTTACCGGCTAGCTTGTGTCACTTTACCTACTAGCATGGAAATAAATCAGAATTAAGTCGATATTCATTTAATATAAAAAGAAAAAAAACTATTTGGAATTATAAATATTAATAGTTACATTTGAATTGTGATTACTATTGACCGTTAAAGCAAGACCTTGTTGCTTAAAGTTATGAATTTCAGAATTCGATGATGATGCCGACGTTCTAGGATTTTCAGCATGAGACAACATATTAGCTATTTTTACTTGTCCATGCAAAGAATTCTCCACATAACCTTCAGCCACGGTACTAGATTTCCACCCCCCTAATCTCTTCAACTGTAGAATGTCTCCACCTGTATTTGCTAATAATGTCGCTGAAGTACGTCTGAAACAATGTCCTGTGCACCCATTAATATTTTCTAGTTTTAAAAAGGTTGCAATTTTTTTGGAAAAACTTACGATAGAATTATGCCCAAAAGGCTGTCGTGTAACTTTGCCAAACCTCATTTGTAAGAACAACCTTTCACATTCGATGTTGTTGCGCATGTCACAGTATTGTTTCACTACTTTCATCCATTCCGGTTTTGTAATCACAAATGTACGCGAGGAATAGGCTTTGGTTATAGGAATCGTTATTATAATCCGATTTTCTAAAATTTCCAAATCATTTATTTTCATTTTTAGAAGTTCATCACACCTGCAAGCTCCGGAAATGCCAATAATCAAAGCAACCTGAAAGAAATTTGTACCTACTTTAACATTTTTAATATGCACTGAAGAAATTAAAATGTTACCTTTTGAGGGAGATATTCTACCGGAGCATCGTTTAGAAATTTATCGATATTTTCTTCGGAAAGAACACTTGACTTTTTAGCTTTGTATCCCACATTCTGCCTTTTCAAGTATGCTCGCAATTTTGCATAATTACTAATGTCAACATTATGCCTAATATTTAATAGTGTTCGTAGCATCGAGTACCTTGACCATAATGTACTGGCTTTATTCTGATTACTCAATTCACCGAAATAGGCAAGGAGCACAGTCTTAGAGGTGTGCAGCGCACCTTTAGCCACGCACCAGTTAATATACGTTTCGTACGTATTCACATAACTTCCTCTGCTTTTCACAGGAATAAAGCCTTCGGATGCTAGTTCTGCAGCTACTCGAAGTTCTGGTGGTGTGGATTCAAATTCGCAGTCGGACATTTTTCGTTAATATTGTCAAAAATTAAATTGTGAATTATGACCCAACTGTCAGATCGAATCTATGGTTGAATCAACTAACTTCTCATGTTGCCTCATTAATACAAGTAATAATTATTATCAGAACTTGATTATTAATGTGATGGATTGTGAGTAAAATAGTATACAAACCTCGGGGAAAATCATTCCAGCCTCACGTCTGTAGCACACCTCGGTGCTGCGCACCTCGGTATGCTACCTTGCCGTTCGGCTGTAATAGATTACTTCCCCGCTCGGTATGTAATATACTATTTCCGACGACCACATGCGAAAATGACAAATATCACTCTAGAGATGAAAAGTTAAATAACTGTCTAGACTCTAGAGTGATATGTGTATCTATAGTATTGCATAATGGAATTGAAGTGTGCTTTGAAATTGACATTGCGAAAACGTCAGATAAACTTTAGATGTGTCAGTTTTGCATATGCGTCATTCTTATCATAAAGAAAACCGTGAAAATAGTATCTGAAATTCCATAAAACATGGATGCAGAGATTAATAGTGATGATCAATGTACTCCACCTGAAATTAAAGAGGCCGCAAAATTACCGTCATTAAATTTACTGCCTGAAAAGTCCAAAAGAAGGTACGAATACCTACGCTTACGATCAATTTCTTACATGGCGAAGAAATAACGAAATAAGAAGCTCCTTTTCTGAAAACGTTCTGCTTGCATAAATGGGTGAACTTTCCAATAGAATCCAATGCTCAACATTATGGACTAATTATTCTAAAAATAAAGTGAAAATATATAAATTTTTTTTGCAATTATGCATTAATCTGTGGTCGTCGGAAAAATAGTGTACATTACTTGTATGGAAAGTGCCATTTCACACTAGTGACGTAATATACTATTTATGTGCTGTCTTATTGGCAAATATAGTCTGTCCAGCGACCGTTGGCGTGTACGTCACCAATTGTATATGACGTCGATCGTGAACACTGTTGCCAGACGTAATAAAAAATCTTAAATCTAAATAGCTAACCCAATTTTCAACAAAATGAGATATCTTGCATGATGGACACGGCGGGGATTTGGAGCGGTAAATTCAAATTGACCATTATTCTCTACCAGAAGTGTCTATATGGAATCCATATTCATCGATCGATAAATCAAACTTAACATTTCAAATTTTTCAATTAAATGACAACTTAAAAAACATTCAACTTATTTTCACTACTCGGAATGTTAGTTTTTCTTGAGAGATACATACGATTTGATATGTTAAGAACAGAATATTTGTCGAAATGGATGATCCGGTCACTATCACCATTTAACTACTTTTTCAGAAAATTACTTACGACAGATATGAATTTTGACCATTTCAAATTTTATTTATTTGGGTAGGCAGCCTTGCGTCATTATTTGCGCATGACTGTGACGTACACGCCAACTTAGACTTGTCAGTCTATAACAAGTTAACAATCATAGTTACCGTCATAACGTTATGACTATTTCTTCAGGTAAATGTTAGTCCTAACTAATTTGTTTTGAATTAGATTTTTCTCAAATATTAAAAAAAATATTTAGTAGGACATTAACCGTTGAAGGCACCATGGGTAGTATTATAAGAATAACGCTTTCGGTCAACTTATAATCCTCGGGCCAGGGGCCCTCAGGAAACACACCATCAACCTCAAGCCTTATTATCCTTATAATACCCTTAATACTCTAATAACTATTTTATTTCAATTTATGAGTGCGCAAATATCGTTGTAAAATTTTCCATTGGCGTAATTCTGAATGTACTTTTCCCCAAATTGAATATCCATTGCACAACAATAGATACAAGATCACTCAAATATACGTTTTTTCATTTTTACTTTGTTTAATCAAGTTCAGTTTTGATAATTTACTCCTGGAAAACCAAATAATTACAAATAGACCAAATACTAAGTACCTTGGTATGTATATGTACAACAAACTGAAGTTTGATGAACATGTTTTTAACTTAAATAGGAAGATATCCTCTGGTTGCTATCGCAGTATATTTCTCCTTAGTTGAGTCTCACTTGAGGTATGGCATTGCATTTTGGGGATTATGCAGTAATCATTTGCTCAACTCAGTATTTGTGTTACAAAAAAAGAGCTGTTCGTTACCTGTGTGGGGCTCAGTTCCCTGATCACTGCAGAGCGCTTTTCATTAACCTGGAAATTTTGACTCTTTCTTGTTTATTCATACTTGACACTGTATGCCTGATTACAAGAAACCAATCCAGTATTCCCTTACCTATACCTAAGTCTAGCCTAACTAGAAATTCTATCATGTATGAAAGCAAAAAATGTATAACCATCTTCCACTAACTTACAGAAATGTACCTTGCCCAAAGAAATTTAAAAAAAAAAGTGAAAGACATTCTTTTGCGTAGAGCTTACTATAATTTGCAAGAGTATTACAGTGACGTACTCTGGTCGTTTTAATTTTGTCCTTCAGGTGTACTGTATCATATATTTATTTTAATTTTATTTAATTGTGACAATGAGATATTGTGTTTTATTTTATCAATATCCTATATTTTAGTTTCAATTTTATATCTTATATAAATATACCATAGCTGAGACTTGACTAACAAAAAATCCATGAACTTCGACTTATATACCTTGAACGATCGAAATTTATATTTTTACAACTTTATAGAATACATTTGAATACGATCTAGAAAAATCTGGAATATATCAAAGAATATTCATTATCACACACATATACACATTATCACACACATATACACTTAATGTCATTCAACACAACTTCGAGTTTAGATAAGGCAAATGCAGACCAAGGGCTGTCTACCACTACAACCATGAGTGGGTGGCAGTAGGTGTTTATATAGTAGAAAAGGCTGGACAAACCCACAAATACTTTCCTTTTATATTTATGTATATATATATATATATATATATATAATATATATATATAAATATATATTTATATATATATATATATATATATATATATATATATATATATATATATAAATATGTATATATATATATATATATTTATATATATATATATATACATATTGATTATTTAATATTATGAATATTATGATATATATGCTGTATTGCCTTTAAAATTACACAATTTATTGACAAAGCAAAAAATATAAGAACTAAACATATCCCCTGAAAGGATGAACGTCACACAAAATAAAGGAGCCCTAATGCAAAACAGTAGTACCGAAAATACAGCAAACCCACATTTCCATACAAAATATAAAAAAACTTTACATTATTAACAATAGAACTTTTTCCTAACTGTCAATTTTTTTTGTTCGGAGCCGATATCAGTGCTATTCAGTTTGGTCTTATCGATCCATCAATGCTCAGAATACTAGTCTCCTACAGAGGAATAAGGTCTATCAAGAAAATAAGATTTTTATGGTTTCCGAAAATTGGCTAAGGAAGTTATAGATTTTAATTCATCTGGAATTGCTCCTAATTTTGGCTTCATTTCATTACTACCCCATACCCTGAGATGCGTTTAGAATATTATTGGTTTGCCATTTTATATTATTAACCTTCGCGATTTTTAAACACGTCGTTAATCAACAAAAATCATTTATTTTCCCTGTCTGATTTGATTATTTTGAGTTATTCTAGTAAGTTGACAACACGAGCAATTGAACATTTTTATTTCGGCAGTAAGTTAGCTGTGGCAGCAGATCAAACTGGTGCATTTGAGGAGGTTCTGTAAACTTACTTGCAACTATACGCAGTTATCGATTTGGAATTGGGATCTGACATTCCAGCTGGCGCACTCTGGCTAACAGATGGATGAAGTTTTTATTTCCTACGTTAACATATGCAATTGCATGTACAAGTTTCTAATTTATTACAAATTACGGCGCAAAAGGTGAAGCATGGAAGTGCAAATTTTGCAAAACGTAGAAGTCTGGCGAGTGTTGTTACATGAAAAGTTGTAATTCAAAAGCATATACAAATGCAAGTGTAAGCTCTTATCGGTTTCCGAAGCCAAACAAATATTTTGTAGAGAGAGAAAATCATTTTGGAGAAAAGGTAGAGAATGATTCATGGAAGTTATGGAAAATCAATCTGAAGGAGAATCACACAACTCCGAGAATGACGATGTGTTCTTTGCATTTTACAAAAGAAAATTACATTCTTCCAGGTTATCAATTCCTATGATTAAAATTTAGGTTAAGTTTGATGAAAATTTAAGATGCAGCAGTCAAAAGCAGATTTTTGTAGAAAACTGTCCTTCCTACATGTAATCTTCCAAAAGCTTGTGATAAGGAACGGAATTTGAAAGCAGAGCGAGTACTTTCAGAAAGGAAGAATTAATCGAGACGTTAAGTCTGATGCTTTAGTGAATACTCAAGATATCGAAAAATATCGTCCATCAAACCATGCGGGGTTTAACCAAGACCTTTTTACAGAAAGAGATCAATCTCAATTTCATAAGGAAAGTCTTTCGGCGGAAGTTTTGAATGTAGGATTCAAGGTGATAATACTGTGTTTACACTTTTCATTGAGCCCAGCTGCACTTGAACAAGTGCAGAATGAAATTTCTCCTCGTTCTGTAAACTCTCCATCAATTTCATGATATTTTTCTCTGAAGTAAGAATTAGATAGACCAAAAGCATTAAAGTTGAAGTTACCAGGCATCGACTTCACTTCATTTTTCTCAATTGTATGATGAACATCGTTCCAACCTGTCACCTTCTCTGTATTTTCTCTGGAGTAAGTTTTCACCTGCATATGGCTTCAAACTTTCACTTGAAACTAACATTGTTATGAAAAACTCAAAAACTTTCAGATATCTCATATCATCATAATAGATTGAATTATGCAAACCTGATATGGGGTTCAGCCGCGAAATGCCATATAATTAAATTGGAAAGAATTCGTAAGAGGTTTGTTAGGCTGATGTCGGACAAACCGAATACTTATTCCTATAAGATATTGTATAGGGAGGCTGACGTTCGGGATATAAGGCAGTTATATTTTCTAAAATGCGGTTTAAAGAGATATGAGGAAAGAACGCAGTTACAATATCTCGATCATGAGTATTTGACTAGATGTGTCACGCAGAATAAAACAAGGTCAAAGTTTTCGAAGGTAAGGAGTCGTCCATCTCATCTCTTGAATATTTGATCAATAGACTATATAACTTTCTTCCATCAGAAATAAGATCTTCGTCAACCAGGAGTTTATTTATAATCAGGACAAAAAAATTTCTAAGGGAACAGTCCAGAGAAGCTATAGGCGAATTGATTGAATGAAAATATGTTTACTTTATCTGATGGTGTCTCTGGATGCTTGAGGTTTGACAGTTGAGGACAATGAAGGGTAATATTTAGTTGGGAATAGTCCAACTCTCGCTCGGGCAATGGCTTTGTGGGTTACAGTGTATCTTGTTTATTTACTTTTATAATTGATAGAAAAAGACTTATTGTTTTTATTTTATATGGAAACTGATGTATTTAATGGCATATTCATTTTGAGTAAATAAAAATTATTATTATATATAACCCGTGTTCAAAGTTGGTTTTGAAGCGCCATGTTTTGACGTTATCATCTAAGCTCCGCCTATTATGTTGTATATTATTTGTTGATTTTAACTTAGATACAGTTGCTATGAATAACCTCATTATGCCCTAGGGCGTTATGAGCAGGCATTATGGATCATAACGCCCGCTCATTGTACGAGGAGAAATGAAGCAACTTCCATTGATTAAATACTTCATAATCCTTGTCGTATACGACTCTGGATTTCTCCGGCAATAAATTATTCGCAGCTTTGGCTGCATTTTCTATGATATTCTTGGGTAAATTCATTTTCATTTCAATTATTTCTATAAGAGTACACAAAGAAAGCAGCAATGACATTCACTAAATATGATGACAAAATATCATCGTGAAAATTTTTCGTGAAAAATAAAATCTTGTATGCACCACGTGCGTTACTAGATCCAAACGCCCATCTGGCGTTAGGATCTATATAACGCACTTGGTACATAAATAACTATTATTTTTCACTTGTATATTATTTGTAGATTTTACCTTAGATACGGTTACTATAAATACATTCATTATGCCCTAGGGCGTTACGAGCGGGCATTATGGATCCTAACGACCGCATATCCTTTTCTTACTCATCGAGACTCGATAATGAATTAAAGTACATGGTCGTTGTCCGAACATCTTTGTAATTCAGCATTTAGTTGTACAACGTTTCGAATTACTCAGATTTAAACGGGTGATCGTCCTCTCCGTCTTTTTTGTTTTACGGAGGAACAGGATATACATCAAGTAATCATTATCCATCGGAAATGACTTTTTGATTTCCCTCTTCTGAATCGAGTTTTCGGAATCACTGTTTGTCATAGACTTAGCTTCTTTCAAAATTTAATGATACATTTTCTCTTATCTTACTTTCGTCATTTCAATTCGGAAGCGCTTTACAATATTGTTAAGGCGTCTCTCAATCCTGAGTCAATTATTTTCTTCTCGTGGTTGAATATAATGTTGCGAATCCACCGAAGAAAAGTTGCCAAATTTGTGTTGTCAACGCGTGTTGGTGACAATAGTTTCTGTAATTACCTTGTGTTATCAACAAAAGTTGGAAACCGTTTTTCGCGGTAAACATCAAAAGAATACGCTTGTCGCAGATATTTTTTTTGCCAAGACAGAAGCATGTGTCTTAACGTCATGTGGATGAACGAATTAGCTTCCATAATATCATCGTCGGTCGGTGACATTGCCGATGGTTGGGTGGACAGGTCGAGACAGCTTGTTGTCAACTAAAATGTTTCGCCAATTGTTGGCAACTCGGCGTGGACACAGTGGAATCAAAAGTTGTCGACTTTTTTGGACAGATGCAAACAGTTGTAAATACTACTTTGAAACCCTGCTTATTAAAATGGGTGCGATTAGCAAAGTTGGACCTAGAACCAAGATAGTTTTTCGTTTCATGACTTTTTATGATGCTTGGCACCAAAAACTCAATTTCATATATCTCTCTCTGTCTCTCTCTCTCTCTCTCTATATATATATATATATATATATATATATAAAAATATATATAAATATAAATATATATATAGATATATAATATATATGAAATATATATATATATATATATATATATATATATATATAATAATATATATATATAATATATATATATATATATATATATATATATATATATATATATATATATATATATAATATATATATATATATATATATATATATATATATATATATATATATATATATATATATTTATATTCATACTTCGAATTGGTTGGGGAGTTGACCCACTAGGGGAAAAAATAAATCTTGTTTACACGATGAAGGTCGCAATTTTGAAGCAATAGGGTTGAAAGTTTGTAAATAGGTAGTTTCGCATGATATCTTGAATGGGATTGTTCGAATTGGTTGAGGGGTTGACCTCCCTGGGGGGAAATAAATCTTGTTTACACGATAGAAGACGCAATTTTGTAGCAATAGGGTTGAAAGTTTGTATCTAGGTAGTTTTGTATGATATCTTGAATTGGATTGGTTTTGGTTCGAATTGGTTGGGGGGTTGACCCCCTGGGGGAAAAAATAAATCTTGTTTACATGATAAAGGTCGCAATTTTGGAGTAATAGGGTTAAAAGTTTGAAGGTAGGTCTTTTCAAAAGATATCTTGGATGGGATTGGTTTTGGTTCGAATTGGTTTGGAGGTTGATCCCCTGGGGAAAGAAATAAATCTTGTTTATATGATAAAGGGCGTGATTTTGGAGCAATATGATTGAAAATTTGTGAGTAGGTAGTTTCGTATGATATATTGAATGGGATAGGTTTTAATGCGAATTAGTTGGGGGGTTGACCACTAGGGAAATAAATCTTGTTTACACTATAGAAGGCGTAATTTTGGTACCATAGGGTTGTAACTTTGTAGGTAGGTAGTTTCGTACGATATCTTGGATGGTATTTATTTCTATATGAATTGGTTGGAGCGTTGACCCCCCGGAGGAGGAAATGAATCTTGTTTACACGATAAAGGGCGCAATTTTATAGAAATAGGGTTGAAAGTTTGTAAGTACGTTGTTTCGTATGATACCTTGGATGTAATTGGTTTTGGTACGAATTTATTGGGGGGGTGATCCCTCAGGGAGGAAATAAATATTGTTTACACATTTTTTTTAATTTAGAAAAAAAATCATATTTTAATGAATGTATACTTTTTAAACTGGATACGTTATGAAAACCTGCTCCTCTAATGCAGCTCGCTGCGATAGAGTTTTTTTAAATAATGTTATTATTAACGAATATATCATTACCTTTCACGTATCTGAAGTCGAAGTTCAAGTAAATTGTATTTCAACAGTATATCTCCGCGACTGAAGTAATACAGTTCCGATAATATACATACTTATAACATAATTTACAATTTAACTTTAAAAAAAATATTTGATAGTAAAAAAAATATTTGGATGGTAGCAATGATCTCCTCTATGCTTCTTTGATGGTAACGGTAAATATTCCATCATAATTTTTCAGCGATCTATACGTCAATGTGACGACGGTCAAGGCCAAATTTAATTCAACCACAAAGCAATGTCGAGAATAACCGTCATCTCAATATTATAATAATTTCCAAGAAAGTTATCGAACAACAAAATAAGTTTCATTTTACTAGCTACTTTGGTAAACAAAGAACGATAAAACAGAAATTCTGTGGAATTTGTTGGTTATAGTAGGAAGTTTCATATTGGACAATCAACAATTCTCAAATAATAGTGATTATTATCTTTGTTTGATCTGCGAGTTCAATGACTCATTTGTGCAAATAAGATCAGAATGTACAAATTAAAACTTGGGTTTCCTTTAGGAAGTGCTAGTATACTGGAAGCCCAGATACAGTTTAATTATACCATAATGATATTAATAATGAGGTACATATAATTGACATTAATGAATAATATAAATTAACACCACGCCGTTATCATAAAAACTTGTTGATAATGATGTTTTCAGATTCTATGTGACAATATTTTCTAAGTTGTTGACATCATTATAAGATAGATATAGAAATAAATTTTAACTTTAAACTTCATTATGTAAAGACTCTATGGCAGCGAGCTGCATTAGAAAAGCAGGTTTTCATAACGTTTCCAGTTTAAAAAATCTATTCATTCAAATATGATTTTTGTTCAAAATCCAAATAAAAAATTGCGCCCTTTAATATGTAAAGGATATTTATTTCCTCCCCGTGGGGTCAACCCCCCAACCAATTCGTATCAAAAGATATCATACGAAACTACGTACTTAGAAACTACTCAACACTATTGCTACAAAATTGCGCCCTTTATTGTGTAAACAAGATTTATTTCTTTCCCAGGGGGGTCAACCAACACCTCCTAAAGAACAAAGGCCTCGGGGCTCAAATAAAAATTGTCGTGACGTCATCAAATCTAGGCTGGAAGATTTCCCATTAAAAGAGCATTGAGCAGTAACTCTGCGAAATATTGATATGCCATCGCGGCGAGCGGGACGTCAACTGTAGTTGTGCGACTGTAATTTGTGATGATACGCCCGCGCATCACGTGTTTGTAAGAGTAAAGAGTTCGTTCGTTTCGGCGGTGGCAGGTCGTTTGTTTCCATTTTCATCAATTTTAGGTCGTTTCTGTGTAATCTTGTTGTTGTGAAAGAAGCCCGTTAATATGCCGTTTAAGTGTTGTGCACCGGGATGCCGCGGAAATTACGATAATGGGCCAAAAGTTCATGTTTTTGGTTTCCCCAAAAATGCCGAGTTGAAACAAAAATGGCTGCGAGCTATTCCGCGCGATGATTTAGTGCCCAATAAAAACACCAAAGTTTGTGAATTACATTTTGCTCCTGGGTGTATTGAATGGATAAATTCCGAGCAGGATCCTGTGACAGGTAGGATTATTTCAGTTACTTTGAAAAAATCTCGCTTGAAAGAAAATGCCATACCATCCATTTTTCCAAATTGCCCTAATTACTGTTCAAAAAATCTATTTCTTCGTAGAAGTAGAGATGAAAAATCTAAGGAACAAGAGGAGCAACAATTTCTTAAGGCGTTAGAGGAAAGTAAGGAAGATTACCTTGCTTTTAAAAAGGTCAGTTGTTTTGAGACTTTTGAAGAGTGTTTAAAAGTATTCAAAAATTTTCAAATTAAAGAAGGGTGGTTTTCAATAAAAGGTTCTCTTTCAAATTCTGAAAACACTATTGATAATTTGACATTTTTTAAGGTCCAATATACACCTGGCCCTATAATAACATGGGCAATTGTTATAGATTCCAATTTAAAACTAGAATCATTTTTATATGGCCAATCTGTTTGTGTATCAATTTATAATTCAAAATCACCATTTAAAATAAGTAATTTGAATCAACTGGAAAGGATCATAGAGACGATTGATAACACAATGATGTCACTTCCTATGAGCTTACATAATAATAATCCAGCCACCGAGTTTCCAACGACTAGTACTAGCGGTGACAAGACAGATCCTGAGCCTGATTCAAACCAACAGGAATCCGAAAAACAAAAAATCAAAAAGACTTTAAAATTTGTTATAGATATTCTTTTAAATCTTAAAGGCTCGGTTGAATTAACAGATACTCTAAAATTTGTTTCGGAACAACTGACTGCTATGTGCTTCAAAAGAGAGGTATAGGTACTCACCCAGTACAATTGTTTTATGCTCCATTTTATTTACTATTAGCCCTCATTCGTACAAATATTTGAGAAATCATGCTCCTATTATTTTACCACATCCTGACACTATCAAATCTATCTGTAATAAATTTTTGACCGATCCACATATTGATGAAAGAAATTGTTTTTTAACTTATGCTCGTAATATTCATCAATATTTAACAGAAAAAGACAAATATGTTGTGTTGCTCTTCGATGAAATTCATATTGAGCCTTATTTAGATTACAAAGCTGGCAATACAGTAGGAACGGCACTAAATAATCATAATTTAGCAAAATCTGCAGTGGCATTTATGATAACCAGCCCATGCTCAAGCCTTAAAGAAGTCATTCATATATCTCCTGTGTCTGTGATATGATGAAATAAATTTCTAAATTATATAGTCACAGTTCTCCAAAATGTTTCAAAAAAAGAGAAATTTGGTCTACTATTTAATTTGATAAAAATATATCTTAAATTTTTGTATAAATATGACCATTTTAACATAAAAATATGACACATATTAAGTTATCAGAAAAGTTGGGTTTTTGGTTTGAAATTTCGTTTTCCCGAAAAAAATAAACGAATGGGGCGCGACTAAGGGTTCAGTTCATGTCTGGCAGCCCTGTTTATACCGGAAACCCTTAATACCTATTAAATATCCCTTATCGAACTCATTTTATCATGAATATTATCATAGTGCTCATATACAATGCTTAATAAAATCAGCCTAGATTGAATGACGTCACGCGCAAGCCCCGAGGCCTTTGTTCTTTAGGAGGTGTTGGGTCAACCCCCCCAACCAATTCGAACCAAAACAAATCTAATTGAAGATATCATACAAAACTACCTAGATACAAACTTTCAACCCTATTGCTACTCAATTGCGACTTCTGCCGTGTAAACAAAATTAAATCTGCATTTGAAGATACTTAAACGTATTTTTATCATTTATGACATTGGTTAATTTTTTTCAATTATAAAACATTTCTAAAATTCTTCGGCATTTGATCTTTTTCTATATCTAAAATTTATTTAGGTGCAATTAAAGTTGAAATTGAGATTCTCATAATTTGTTTGTTTGATTAGTGCTGTATTCTGTGTTTTTGCACATTTGTATGCGTTTAACATTTCCTCTAAATTTAGAGGAAAATATCGTCTATATCGACGATATTTTCCTATAGATATAGATATCGATTATTTAAAAAAAAATCAGATTTTCAAATACATTGTGTTTAAGAGAAACAAAGAACACCTGAATAGGATGTTTGAATTTTGGCGATTTGGCAATTTTGGACATTATAATATCACAGTATAGTATCAACTTTATCGATAAGATAATTAATCACCAGTCACGAGTTCCTTGCAACGATGATTCATTTCATGAACCGCAACTTAAGAGAAACTTCCGATTTGAACTTTGCTGACAATTCGAAGCGATTTGTTTCTTGGTTTCCGGAATGGAGAAGCCTCCAGTTGCTCAATCATCATATATATATATATATATATATATAATATATATATATATATATATATATATATATATATATATATATATATATATATATATATAATTATTTATTCGAATTATTGTTGCCTGTGATCTATTTTTAATCTCTTGATAATTATTAGCAATAACAGGCTCGATTTTATTAAAAAGTTGACGTTTCACTATGATATTCGTAATTGAAATTTCTTTGACATTTATTAATTTGCCTCCATATAAACGTGCTATACCATAATTCTACTCCACATCTTCAATGTTTTCCCATGACTAATTTCTTTGTTGTTAGATAAATAGTACCCTATTATTTTTATTTTCAAACATTACGTAGGTAAAAGTTTCTTTGGTTTCCCTTACCATCTAATGATAACAATTTTGAATGTTAATATTAGACGGAATAGCATATAATAAATAATTAGCAAGACAAAGCAACCTTGTTGTTTTCAAATTTTTTTCAAATTAATAAATGTCAAAGAAATTTCAATTACGAATATCATAGTGAAACGTCAACTTTTTAATAAAATCGAGTTTTTTAAGATTCAACCAGCCTGTTATTGCTAATAATTATCAAGAGATTATATATATATATATATATATATATATATATATATATATATATATATATATATATACAGGGTGATTCACGGTGGATGGCACATAAGACGTTTCTGGTGAACCATACAACGGATCACTTTGAAAATTCAATGGAGTACATAATCGAACATTCTCTACCCAATTAAAATATTTTCGGTAATGCGGTGTTGCCACTTCTATAAGAAAGTAGTAGCAACTTTGGTTTTTCAAATGGTACCACCTGTATATTATATTATTTTTAGAATCTCCAACAATTTCCTAACAACTCTTTATAATATTTCCCTATACCTATCTGTTACCGTTTTCGAAATAAAAATTATTTTCGTTTTTTTTCGTCGGAAATCAAGACCTCTAAAAACTCTGATATCTTTGAGCTAAGAAATACAATGATATCGAAATTTCGGCTTAAGTTTGTTAATACCTGAGGGCTTCCAACACTTCAGCCTAATCTCCGTTATTTCAATACAGGGTGATCAAAAAATACAGTTATTTCGTTAGCTTGAAAAAGTGACTAAGTTGGTTATTTCAAATGGAATACCCTGTATATTATTGAAAATTCGCCAAGCTGCTAGAATTTCCTTTTTATCTATGTATATCATACCTATACCTAACTAGTCAAGTTTTGGACTTATGAGCACTTATTTGTGAAAATGTTCATTGAACATGCTATCCCCTTGGTATTTGCTAATCATGTCATGATTACTAACTTACGTTGTGACAATCAACTAATAATATCGACACTTTCATCACTTCAGAAGTTGGAAATACCTTCAGAAACGATGGAAAAAATTTATTCAAATGAAGTTCTTATGAATTTGTTTATTATTTTTGGTCAGTCTGATAAAATTATCAGCAGGACATGTAGAAAGTTCAATGCAATGTATCCGAATCTACCGCCAATGAACCTCAAGAAATTTATACGAATTCAGAACAATTTCAAAATGTTTGGATCAACTTTAAAAGCACCAAGAAATGTACATCGGCCCGTAACTTCCGAAGACAACCAAATTAATGTCCTAGCATATTTTCACGCATTTCCCGAGTCATCGATAGAAAGTGCTGAAGAAGATTTGGGCATAAAATATTCATCTGTTCAAAGAATCTTGCAAAGACATAACATGCATGTTATGTTACACTCTCAACAGAGAGTTGAATTTTGTGAAATGATGTTGGTACGCATTCAAGAAGATCCATTTTTTTTAAATAAAATAATTTGGACTGATGAATCGAAATTTTCAAGAGAAGGGATTTTCAATAGAAAAAATTGTCATTTTTGGTGCAGTGAAAATGCTCACTTCACAAAAGAAGTCGGATATCAAGAAACATTTAGTTATAATGTTTTTTGCATGTCAATGGCAGCAAATTGAGGTAGGTACGTGATATACGAGGAGTCATTAACATCCAAAAGCTACCTGAATATTTTGGAAAATATTATAGAGAACTTCGTCGATAATCTTCCACTCGAAGTTTATCGAAACTGTTGGTACCAACTAGACGGGGCTCCTGCACATTGTTCAAGAGAAGTGAGCGCAGGACTGGAAAGACTTTTTGACGATTGGTGGATAAGGCGCTTGGGACCGTAGAATTGGCCAGCGAGATCACCCGATCTTAATCTATTAGATTTTTATTTTTGGGGAATGTTTAAAGAAAAAGTTTACAAAACACCCGTGCGTTCGAGAGACGAATTGTTACAGAGGATCACCAAAAAAAAAAAAAAAAGCTTTGGATCCGAATGAAATCAGATCTGCCACGACAAAATCAGTCAACACCCGCATTTTGAAGTGCTTGGAAGTGAACGGCCAGCGATTCGAACATATTTTCAAATATTCCACATAATTGTTTCCCTTTTTTTATAATAATTTGTATCAATATTTCCACTATCAATTTACTTGGTACTTTTTTAAAATTGATCCAAACGTATTGAAATTGTTCTAAATTCGTATAAATTTCTTGGGGTTCATTGGCGGTAGATTCGGATACATTTCATTGAACTTTCTACATGTCCTGCTGATAATTTTATCACACTGTCCAAAAATAATAAACAAATTCATAAGAACTTCATTTGAATAAATTTTTCCCATCGTTTCTGAAGGTATTTCCAACTTCTGAAGTGATGAAAGCTCCGATATTACTAGTAGATTGTCACAACGTTACTGTCAAATAGCAATCATGACATGCTTAGCAAATACCAAAGGGATACCATGTTCAAGGAACATTTTCACAAATAAGTGCTCATAAGTCCGAAACTTGACTAGTTAGGTATAGGTATGATATACATAGATAAAAAGGAAATTCTAGCAGCTTGGCGAATTTTCAATAATATACAGGGTATTCCATTTGAAATAACCAACTTATAGTCACTTTTTCAAGCTAACGAAATAACTGTATTTTTTGACGTGTATTGTGTATTGAAATAACGGAGATTAGGCTGAAGTGTAGGAAGCCCCCAGGTATTAGCAAACTTAAACCGAAATTTCGATATCATTGTATTTCTTAGCTCAAAGATATCAGAGTTTTTTGAGGTCTTGATTTCCGACGAAAAAAAACGAAAATAATTTTTATTTCGAAAATGGTAACAGATAGGTATAGGGAAATATTATGAAAAGTTGTGAGGAAATTGTTGTAGATTCTAAAAATAATATAATATACAGGTGGTTCCATTTGAAAAATCAAAGTTGCTACTACTTTCTTATAGAAGTGGCAACACCGCACTGCCGAAAATATTTTAGTTGGGTAGAGAATGTCCGATTATGCCCACCATTGAATTTTCGAAGTGATCCGTTGTATGGTTCACCAGAAACATCTAATGTGCCATCCATCGTGAATCACCCTATATATATATATATATATATATATATATATATATATATATATATATATATATATATATTACTTCTGAAAGGTGTTTTTTTTCCTGGAGAGCCTAGATCTTTTTACATACTTAACCAACAATAATAATTCATATACCATTTCGGAGCTTATGTTACCTGCTTTTGACGAAAAATATAAAAAAACAATATTTCATCAAAAAAATATCCAAAAATCAATAACGATTCGAGCGTCATCTTTTCACTGTGTATTCAACTATATCTACAGTACCAGTACATGGGGCGTTATTTATGAATAACTTTTGACACAAAAGTAGCTAAAATTACATTTGAAAAATATTTAAACTAATAATCATATAACACTGAAACGAAATGCTGTCAAATTAATTGACAAAATGAATTCATATGAAGAGTTAATAGTGTAAATAACTGTTTTTTGGGAACTAAACGGAAATATAAAAAATATCCGCAAAGTTTTCACAGGCGATTCTGGGACTAATACAATGAAATTATTGACAAAGGGTGTTTAAAATGAAATTTATATCTATATAAATATCATAGACAACATGCGACAATGACAAAATAAACAGATAAATAATCTTTGAAACTCCCAGACAAGTTATTAAACAATAAACAAATTCAAGTGAGATTTATCTACATATTCTCGGAATTTATATTGCATATCCGTTTAATTTATATTACCGCAATTGATATGTTTTGTCTTACCATTTATTATTTTCGGTGAATATACACTATCAAAATAGTTATTTCTGTACCAAGTGCGTTATATAGATCCTAACGCTCGGAGGGTAACATTCAGCCCGAGGGATGAATGTTGCCGATGGGCGTTAGGATTTAGTAACGCACGTGGTGCATACAAGATTTTATTTTTCACGAAAAAATTATTTAATTATAATGAAAATCGATTTTAAAATCGGTTCATTGCTCCTATACTTTCCATTTTCCTTCTCATAGTAGGCATGTCATTTGTGGATATTTTGTCATCATATTTAGTGAATGTCATTGCTGCTTTCCTTGCGTAGTCTTATAGAAATAATGGAAATGAAAATGAATTTACCCAAGAATATCATAGAAATTGCAGCCAAAGCTGCGAATAATTCATTGCCGGAGAAATCCAGAGTCGTATACGACAAGGATTATGAAGTATTTGATCAATGGAAGTTGCTTCAGTTGTCCTCGTACAATGAGCCTGCGTTATGATCCATAATGCCCGCTCATAACGCCCTAGGGCATAATGAGTGTATTCATAGCAACCGTATCTGAGTGAAATCAACAAATTATATACAAGTGAAAAATAAAAGATATTTGAATATTGAAATATGTGATCTATAATAGATTTCGATGAACAATAAGATTTTACATAATTTTATTATATGGATAATGTTACTGTAGTAAGTACTACAGTTTTACCTGTTCATAATGAAAAAAATTATACTCCTTCAGAATTATACTCCTTCCGGCAGAACAACAACGAATCGATAAACCTGGTTTGATTAAAATGTCAGATATTGAAATTAAATTAGAAAATTCAATAAAGTTTTTGGGGATATGCATCGACGAGCATCTTAACTGGAACAATCATATTATTGAACTAGGAAAACAATTGAAGTCAGTATCATATAGTATGAAAGTATTAAGTAGATATCTAAATGGAAGTTGCTTGAAAATATTTTACCACGCAAACTTTGAGGGATTGATAAAATTTGGACTAATTTTCATTAGTAGCAGCTCTTTGTTGAAAGAAATTTTCTGCGTTCAAATTACACCTCTGTACACTCTGTAGGTTTCTTTAATAGACTTCCAGATAATATAAAGAAAAGTGAAAAACTGGGAATATTTAAAAATCGTGTTTAAAAACTGCTAATTAAATTAGAACAATACTCTTTGAGCTGAATTATGTGTTAAAATGTTGGATTAAAATTTTGACTATGTTGTCATTGACGTTATTTCATTTGCTGTATCATATTTGTTAACATCCTTTGAAATAAATATTATTATTATTGATTTTATTTATATTAAAATTTTGTGATTTGAAAGAAAAACGACTAGTAATTGAAAACTGTCGACTACATTTGAAAAGTTAACCCATTTCAATTGACTTTGGAAAACAACATTATTTTATACAATTTTAGTATTGCGTAGATGTTGGCTTGTGAAGAAGTATGCTTTGTTTTTCTTTTCAACGTATAATGTCTCTGTCGAATAAACTCTCAGTGACCAAATCATTATATTGAACTCATTTTACATTCAATTCTGATGGTTGCTCACAAAAATAACTTCGTATGTGTTCACTTTGATATTTTAATTTTTTACTTGTAGCTTTATTTGACTGAGGACTTCGGAGAGAGTTTCCAGAAAGTCAGGGAATTCGTTAAATCATTTCACTGGATGCAAGACTCTAATGGAGACCAGCATCTGATCGAATACAGAATGGAACCATCAGGGCTAGGGACCATTTTACATTCCAGTTCCATGTTCAAAATACCACCCGCTTCTATTTATTCCCTGAGAGTAAAAGATCTTTTTATCAAAGGTGAATACATTTTCACTACAAAGGAGGGAGAAAAAAAGGTAAGTGTGGCGGTCACCGACGTGATATTTTTGCCTTTGTTCTGAGAATTGTAGCTATCAGTAAAATTAGTTGAGAGGTGAAAAATATCAGAGAGAAATAATTTCGAAACTTTGTTGTTTACATACACAAATGTCATAGAAACAAATACATTAAAAATTACGAAATGTGTTTAATCTCATCTTGGCATTGAAGATTGAAGAGATATGGTATTAATTAAAATTTTTGTGAAATTTTGTAAACACCAGTATTCATTTCTATTAATTCAGTGTCTAATATCTTTTTATATCCTTTGGATTAGTAAAGATCTTTCTTAATAGACTTAAAAAATGACACAATCATTAACTCCTGCTTATAGACATCATAGTTTATATCATATTTTATTCAAGTTGATTGGGTTACATAATAGAATAGAATAAGCTTTATTTTCATATATAGAGTGAAGCATTTCACAATATCAAGAAAAACTGCAATAAATATATATATATATATATATATATATATATATATATATATATATATATATATATATATATATATATATATATATATATATATATATATATATATATATATATTAAATATTCTTCCGATGACATTGTACATTCAGATTAGGTTCTCTTACATTCAAATCATGAAAACATGAAATACCATGACTTATTAAACCTGAAATTTCAATAAAATCGATTAGGTTGGGTACAATAGAAAAAGGAGCAAATTTTTTCTCAAAATTATCACTAAATACATTCGTTTGGCTAATTCAACAAATCAGGATAGAAGCAATGGAGAAAAAAACTACACAATCCCATTGTACAATCTTCATCTGAATGTTAGATAAATTCATTCGAAAAATCTGTTGGATTTGTGTTACCGTCCTTGTAAAATGAAAAACCTTATTTTATTACTAATCGAAATTATTTTTCTTTATAACGATATTATCGATTAATTTTGAACTGAAAAAATTATTTACTGAAATTTTTTTGTTGAATAGCAAGAGCCGAATTATTATGGATTGTGATCTTTGTATGAAATAGGTCGTCAGAAATTAATAAACTTCTTTTCACTTCAATATTCTCTGTTTTACATTGTTCAGTTGTTTTACTTTTTGCTTGATGTGTTTTCGTTTTTATTTCTATGTTTTACATTGTTCAGTTCTTATATTTTTCGCTTTGTCGATAAATTGTATAATTTTAAAGACAATAAAGCATATTTTGATTTGATTTGATTTGCAAGCAGTTAAATATCTCACAAATTCTAGATAGGTCAAGTTCTTCCAGTTACCAACATTTTATCCTAAAATGATCAAATATTCTTCCTATCGATATTTGTACTTCAAATATACAGTGAATTCTGGTGAAAGATTTATAATTTTAATATTTATGTGAGTCAAATATACAAACATTGCATAATTTTACTTGGTGATAATTTGAATTAGCAAAAGTTCCAAATGTTCTCTTTCTATTAATATATTATGTATTAGCAGTTATCATTTTTATTTTCTTTATAGGGAAACATGGACCTTTACGTCTCTCACAAATTTGGTCCTCAATTGAAATGCCTGTTCGACACACAACTTGAAAAAAGAAGCTATTTTGTCGTGGACGTAACAGGTAATAGGGCTTTAGTAGCAGTAAGCCATGGGAAAACAGTGTCTCATTTATATGTCTCTGACAACCTTGGTGGGACTAATGAAATAGTGGAGTTCACTCTATCTCTTGAAGATGTACTATGCTATTTCCCTAACAATACCTGGCATGATACTCTGATGCAGTAAGTATGAAGTAGAAACATAATATGTTCTAATGACTCATTGGTGGACATAGTTTTGTTGTTAAAATTTGTTTATTTAGCTTTACATATGAATCTTATAGTATATTGTCAATATATTTTTAGAAACTTTTGGAGTATCAATATTAAAGATTTGTCAATAATACCAAATTTTTATAGAAGGTCTGTCCAGTTATTCATTTTCATAAAGCCACTTTGTGTTTTTTTCATTTAACAGCTTCAAATTATATAGAATAGAATATCAGCAGATTAACTCTTTTATTTTTTAGATTCTATGATTTCCAACAAGACCCAAATATCCAGCATTATATATGTTTTTTACCCATAACTTACTATATATCGCTAAGCAAAACTAATAAGTTGAAATAACATATAACCGATAATTTTCTATCAGCTATTATTTTTATTTCTGTCTTGTGGAAATTCTCTCCTATTGGAGTACTAAAGTTAGAATGTTTTAAGTATTGAATAAAACTGATCATAGCGTGATAGACTCTGGTTCAATTATATCATTGAATCTTCGTACAGTAGGTTTTTTTTTTTTTGACGGAGGGAAAAATGCTTTTACGCACTGAGTGCAGGACTCACTGATTGCACAAAATACCTGCTAAAAAACCACTCCGGGTAATCACCTCAGTATGTCAGTTGTTCGACTCGTGATCACAAACATGTCGACTTTTGCAGGAAGGAACTAGATATATCTATCCATGACCTCTTCTCCGCAAAGCCCTTTTCTACTACCCTTCTTCCGTGACATCCAAGTCGTCTTGCTTTTTCCTATCTTCTATCTCCTTTTTTTTTCATGATCTGTGTGATATAATCGTACCCAACCTTCCATTTTTCCTCATTTCCCAGCATATGTTCTATTATATTATCTGCGTTTATCACGACACCTATCTTCCTCCATGCCTCCCTCCTTTCTGCTTCCCACCTTTTGCATATGAAAACGGTATGTTCGGGGTCATCTTTAGCTTCACACTCACGGCATATATCATCTCTGGACTTCTTAATTCTATACGTAAACGTTCCGTATGATTAGGGTTGCCATCACCTAAATTGCCGATGCCGGACAAAAATTTCAAAAACCCCGGACATTTCTGTGAAATTTTGTTTTTCCCCGGACACCTCGTAAATTATTTTTTTTATAAAATAAAACATCGTTTATATTTTAATTTTTTCATTTATTTAAACTTTAAACCGCTTGTTTGCCATATAAACAGAACAACAAAAAACAAATCAAATTCTATTATACACAGTTTACAGTTTTCTCTTTTTTTTGGTATCATCAAATAAAAAACAACTTATGACGATAATTTTTGGTAGATCAAAAATCAAATAGACTAGATTCTACATTGTAATAGCAAATTATAGGATAGGTTTTCTAGTTCGGTTAGATAGGTTAGGTACCCAAAAATCTAAATTATTTATTAACTATAAATCAAAAGTAAGTAACAAGTTTAAATTTTAACGAGAATAAGTTCTTTTTACTAATTCAACTTAACTTGCCAATTTTTCCCAAAATGTCTTTATTTTTCATCATGAATTAGTAAAAGTCGTAGCAACTCAAGTCTTTTTTAGACTTTATTTTGATCAGAGAAGAAAGCGAATGTGTATTCAGCAAGTTTCTCTCCTTCCTCCATTACTGCGACCCTAGCGAAACAACTCACTGTACATTCGTATTGTGAGCTGGTATACAAAAATATTACTATGCAATTTTGAGCAGTTTAGAATATAGATGTTTCGAAAAAATTCGGCCATAACTGGTTTGCAATTAATAGCTCATCTCCGTCACTGACACTCAAGCTTCACACACCCGGACACAAAATTTGTCCGGGTTTTACCCGGACATATTTTGAAAGCCCCGTCCGGACGACCCCCGGACGCCCCCTAAACTAGGACAAATCCGGGAAAACCCGGACGGATGGCAACCCTACGTATGATCCAAGTCCCGAGAGAGACTGGGTGAAGTAGTAATTTGTTCTTTTAAACTTACACCTCACCCAGCTTCCCACATCCGGGATCAGACGCTTTGTCCATTGGGCCTTGTCTGTCACTTTTCCCCATTTCGCTTGCCAGTTCTTGATTTTCTTCTCCCGCGCCAGTCTACGAACGCCTGCCCGTCTGCTATTACCCATTGTGCATAGAAAGTTCCTTTCGGAAATTTGTAGATCTATTGGAGGTATCCCTGATATAATCTGCGCTGCTTCCGCTGACACCCTGCGATACCCGCTGATCACCCTGAGCAAAATAGGCCTCTGCATTGAAATTAGCATCCTTTTATACTTGTACAGTAGGTTATAAATAATCAACAATTTTTTATATTAATTTTCTTTAATATTATCCTCGAGTATTGAGTAGATAACATTCATAATAGCATATTAAATTCAGAAATCATAGCCAACTCAAGCTGTGAACAATAACTACTACTTATACAGTTTTTAAACATTTTTTTTAGATTAATGTCTGAAGAAACGTTTGCCGATGTTTACAAAGTTGAAGGTCTAACAGGTATCTACATTGCTTCACGAATAGTAAATAAACCCACCGACAACAACTTAGGACCCCAGAATTTAGGATCAGTCATAACATTTGATCATGGCAGCACCTGGAGATTGATTCAAGCACCTGAAAGGGATAATGAGGGTCAGCTCATCAGCTGCGATATTCATCAAAATTGTTCTCTCCACTTAAGCCAGAAATTCAGTTACTTGTACCCTGACACCAAAACAATAAGCATTCTGTCCAGTAAATCGGCTCCAGGAATGTTGGTTGCAACTGGAATCATTGGAAATTCTTTGAAGGTAGATAGCTATATCATATTTTTGGATGTAGATAAATGGAAGAAGAAATTTCATTAACATCGTGTCGGAGATCATTCAGAACTTAAAATTATATATATATATATATATATATATATATATATATATATATATATATATATATATATATGTTATATCATATGTTTCTCGGATGGTGGAATGAATCTGAGAAAGATTCCGGGGTTCAATCTGATCGGATTGAATATATATATATATATATATATATATATATATATATATATATATATATATATATATATATATATATATATATATATATATATATATATATATATATATATATATATATATATATATATATATATATATATATATATATATATATATATATATATATATATATATATATATATATATATATATATATATAATGTTTGTAGATTGTCCATATTTGGGTAGTAAGATGAAATTAACAATGAAACTATTTCGTCTTCAAATTCCCAAAATTATATTAATTAACGTACAACCGGTTTCGTTGTTTCAGAACAACATCTTCAGGTACAATATACTGAAAAATAATAAATAAAGAGCAGCTTACAAACAAGAAAAACAAGAAAAAACATGAAAAAACATACATCTTCAATTTCAACACTTACATTTTTACACTAATGAGAAATAGTCTAAAATACAAAGAATCCAAAAATTGTAATTCAGTCAACATTTTTAAATTTGTTTCGTCTTTTCGTCCTCATCAATGTTGACTGAATTACAATTTTTGGATTCTTTGTATTTTAGACTATTTCTCATTAGTGTAAAAATGTAAGTGTTGAAATTGAAGATGTATGTTTTTTCATGTTTTTTCTTGTTTTTCTTGTTTGTAAGCTGCTCTTTATTTATTATTTTTCAGTATATTGTACCTGAAGATGTTGTTCTGAAACAACGAAACCGGTTGTACGTTAATTAATATAATTTTGGGAATTTGAAGACAAAATAGTTGCATTGTTAATTTCATATATATATATATATATATATATATATATATATATATATATATATATATATATATATGTATATATATATATATATATATATATATATATATATATATATATATATATATATATATATTATATATATATATATATATATATATATGAATCTGAGAAAGATTCCGGGGTTCAAAACAAAATATTGTTTTCATACATATATATATATATATATATATATATATATATATATATATATATATATATATATATATATATATATAAATTGTTTTCATACTGTTGAATAAAAACTAAAATGATTTGAGATTATCTGTTTTAGCGGACAGTAGTCTAAATAAAATACATTGTTTTCAATGTCTCAATATTTCTCCATTAGTTAATGACTTCATCAGTGGAATGAGATATAGGATCAGTATTTGAACTCACCCATTGTCATGAACTTTACAACATGAAACACATTTTATTTGTTCTACTTACCGTTAAATCTTTGTTATTCTATATGCATGACATAATGCACAAATTTATTTTGTTTCATTCTATATATTTTTATTTCAGGGTCACTATGGAGTATATGTGAGCAGCGACGCAGGTTGGACGTGGCGCCAAGCCTTGAAAGACCTATACTTCTTCAATATGGGTGATCATGGTGGCATACTTACCGCAGTTAAGTATTATAAGAGCAGAGGAGAAACCAGGCATATTTTATACTCTACCGACGAAGGAGAAACTTGGAAGCAGACACCGTTCAATAAAGAAAATCTGAGATTATATGGCCTGATGACTGAACCTGGAGAAAATACTACTGTTTTCACGATGTTTGGATCACGACCTGAGTTTCATCAGTGGGTTATTGTCAAATTGGATATGATGAAGACTTTTCACAAAAAGTGCACTCAAGTAAGTTTCAATATATTTTTAAATATGTAAAATCGATATGCAAATATTAGAATATAACTATAATGAATGAATGAATGTTTATTTGCATGTCTTACATGAACATTTAAATGTTTACACTTGTCAGGTTGAAATATGTAATATAAATACAGTATAAAATATATAAATGCAGTATAAAATATATAAATAAAGTTGTCAGGTTAAAAATATGTAACATATAAATACAGTATAAAATAATCTAATGTAAACTGATTAAGACAGTCAAAGAATGTTCGAAATAATTACTATAGTATCATATTCATTAATTACTATAGTATCACGAAAAACTTTTAAAGAAACAGTTAAAACAAAATAATATAAATATAAAAAACATATATATACAACAAAATATACACATACATAAAACAGTAAATCATCGAAAATACTGATCAACTTCAACATTGTCGAACTCCCGGACATTATAAATAACCTCCCGCTCAAGAATACTCTTAAGTTTACCCAAGAATGAACTACGTGACATCTGTCTGACACTCCTCGGCAGCCTATTGTAAAGATCCACACCAATAAAGTTTACTCCATTCTTTGCCACCGTGAGTCTGAAGTACTCCTTCCTGTAATCCTCTCTGCCTCTGGTGTCATGTGCATGAAAACGAGAATTCGTGGTATACAACTCAGGATTACCATGCACATAGAGAAGACACTCCAAAATGAAAAGCGATGGCAGGGTGAGAATACCAAACTCTCTGAAAGTGTTCCTACAACAATCACGGTACTTTAATCCCCCCAGTATTCTCACCGCTCTACGCTGGAATCTGAAGGCGGCTCCCATATGTGCACTATGTCCCCAGGAAATGATACAGTATCTTAGGTTAGACTCTATTAAAGCATGGTAAACAGATTTAAGTACTCCAGCCGATAGTGAATTTGATAGAGACCTCAAAACAAAAACATTTTTGCTTATTTTAGAGCACAGATGGCTCACATGAGAATCCCAATTTCGTTTGGAGTCGAGATACACACCAAGAAACTTCACATCCACATCCATTTCCGAGGAATCGAATCTCTTTAGTGACATGACCAACCTATGTGTCTTATCCTCATTCATACATAACTCATTGCTGGAGAACCAATTTCTGGCCATCGCCTGCGTGTCATTCGCGATCCCCTTCAAGATGTTAATATCGGAGCTTCTGAGTTGAAAAGCTGTGTCATCAGCAAAAAGAGTGGTTATTACCTCAACGTTTCTCACCGCCAAGTACTCAGGAAGATCATTAACAAAAATTAAAAATAATATAGGTCCAATGGTAGACCCTTGAGGTACACCTCTTCTGATATAAACCTCATCCGAATACATACCGCTGGAGAACACCACCTGCCTTCTATTGCATAAAAAACTCTTCATTAGTCCGACACTTTTTAAATCAAATCCATAGCCTTTTAAAGAAGTATTTCATGGGAGACAATATAACATAATCTAGTTACAAAATATTATTTCAGTTTAATTTATTTTTCAATGAGAAATACATGTGTGTGAGTGAACGCATGTGTTTTGAGTGTGTCTGCAGTTTTGTGTATGAAAACCTGAAAATTCAATTGAAATTTTTCGCGAAAATCTACTCAAAGTGAGAAAAGTATATTTCAGTATCCTTCGCTGAGAAGATCAATTATAATTTCGACTTCAAGTGAAAAGTTTTCAATAATTTATTCACGCAATTTCGTATCGCTGGAGAACCAGTAAATATGGGAGATAATGCAAAAGAAAAAACCAAACATAAGAAGCAATCGATAAAAAAGGAATTACAATGTGACGAATACGAAAAGGGAATTCCCAAATCAAAATACAAGATTCCATGTGCTGTCACATGCCAGCAATATTTTCATGAACAGTGCACTAGATTGGAAAAGGATGATCTGAAAGAATTGAAAGATGGTAAATTAGATTGGTGCTGTACCCGATGTCAGGACAGTGAAGAAGAAACAGCGACAAGAACGGACTCGGACTCTGTGGATTATGATGATTCGGACAGTGAGGCGAGTTTGAGGAAAAATCGAAAAAAATAAAAACACAACACTTGAGGATATTGCCGAAAAACTAGATCATTGATTCCCAAAGTGGTCCAGGTGGACTCCCAGAGGTCCACGGGAGACTCGACGGGGGTCTACGTTGGCATGACAAAAATATGGGGGTTCACAATTAGTAAGCGGGGGTCCACGAGAATTTATCTGGTTTCGATATTGAAGAAATAAAATGTTGGCTTGACTTCACCTTTCACTGTAGGCAGATAATATTTTAAGTAATTCAGCGACTGTTACTTGTAAAAATATGCATATTCCATATTCAGTACATCGTTTAGACACTCGCAGAGCATCGCTCTCCGTCGTCCGCAACTCTTGTTCAGACTTGCAAAGGGACGAAATACGACTTGTGGTGTGTGCTTGCAATCTTGCATAAACTTGTTTGATTCTTTACCAATATACCTTGGCATACGAATGTTAAGGATAAACGTTACTCATTTGTTTCCTTAATTTTGGAAAGAAAAGAAACGCGAATCAATGATAGTGTTTTCCAGTGTCGGAAAAAGTGATTTCTTTGTTACAGGTAGAATGCCTTGATGAGAATATTCAAACAAACGTTCAACATTTAATTGCCCTGTATGATGACTTCAAAATCAGTTTTTGAGATATTCTGACGATGCATATACCAGCATGGATCATGAATCCATTTGATAAAACGGAAGTGGAGAATGTTATATTACAAGAGAAGCTACTCGTGCTCAGCACTAATAGTGCTGAAGAGGAAATTTAAAAAATGGTATCAAACATTTCGCCTGCAGGCAGAAATACCCGAAAATATATACTGGACTGATAGCGTTTTCCTCGTCATATCTCATCGAAAAAAGTGTTAGTGTCGTTACCAACCTTTTAACAAAAAAAGTAGCAGATTTGTGGTTATTTCAAACAAAACTGAAGCCAAATATTGATAATTTGCTGTAAATCCATCAAGTATAAACATCCCTCTCATTAAAATTATGGCTATTTTGTGATTGTCATTGTAGAAGTAACGTTACTTTAGTAATGTTTAATTTAAATTATATCACGACTGTTATCATATTACAATGTAATGTAAACCTTACAATGTATTATGATAATAATAATTAATAGTGTATTAATTACATATTTGAATAACTAAAAAAAGTGAAGTTGGATGGAATCACTTTTTTAATTGGCCAACTTTGCTTTTTTGACATCCGCTCACAGCACAATCAATTAACACAATTTAATTAACCAATAAATTCTCACTTTTCTCTCGAAAACTGTTAATTCGTGGTTGGAACTCAGCCCCAACGCAATTTTCCATAGTTAATTCTAATCTTCACATTTTTTGTCGAGTTTTGGGAATATGGTAGAAATGTAGCTGCAGGGGGTCCACCGGAACCAGCAAAATTTTCAAAGTGGTCTATGAGAAAAAAAAGTTTGGGAACCTCTGAACTAGATCTAATTTGGCGCACTATAAATAATCAAAATCAAGAAGTTGAGGAATTGAAAAAACAACTCGAAACTCTCAAAACAGAAAAAAGTGATGAGAAACAAAAATTAATAATATCGGGTTTTGAGAATAAAATCGAAACAGATGAACAAGTGAGAACGCTTGCACTGAAAACAATACAACTCGTGAAAGAGAATATAAGCAGAGATGATGTCGAATGCAGCAAAATTGGATACAAAGAAAAACCCAGTATTAGAATAACGTTTAAAAATTATGAAGACAAAAAATCTGTGATGGCAGAAAAACGAAAAACCACTTTGAGCACAAAAAAAAATAGGATTACCAGAGGACAATTTCCTTTACATCAATCATGAACTTACTAGGGAAAACCAATACCTCTTTAAAGAACCTAGAGAGTTCCGGAAACAATTCAATTATAAATTTGTTTGGAAAAAGTTGAAGAAAAAGTTTACCTGAGAAAAACTGAAACCAGTGAAATTCTTTCTATCAATAAAGAATCACAATTGAACGAACTGAAAATCCAAGAAACAAAGAAAAAATCAATAAATAGCGCCGAAATAAAAAAGTAATAACATCACTCTATCTAAATATAAGATCTTTGAAAACCAAGTACAAACACGAAAACATAAATTATTACCTTTGCAAGCACAACTATCCAGAAGTTCTAATACTAACGGAAACCTGGCTGTATGGAGATGACTGTAAATTTTTTAATTTTGAAGGTTATGTGGGATATTTTAGCTGTAGAAATACGAGGGGTGGAGGAACAGCTGTTTTCATAAGAAATGATATTCAACATGAAGTAATATATAGTTACCAGGACCATTTTGTAAACATTGTGGGTATAAAATTAATACGACAGAAAATGAATCTATACTCAGTATACAGATCACAAAAAAATCAGACTGAACGTTTTTTCCCCATACTTGAACAACTCTTGAGTAGTAAAAACAGCATCATCATAGGGGATATTAACTTAGACATTAAGAAGCAAAATAAACTCATAACCAACTATAAAGAAATCATTAAGTCTAATTCATACAAATTTTTAAATACTAAACACTATACTAGAGTACAAAACAACTCAAAAACAAATATTGATCATATAATTATACCCCAAAAACAAGCTGGATCATGTAAACTGTTTGATACCCCTATATCTGATCATAAAAAATCATTATAAACCTGGGAACGAAGATAGAATCCTCGAATCATAAAAGTTCAGTCACTACAAAAATACTGGATAGATCGAAATTTATAAGCATTGTAGAAGAACAGTTGAAAATTCTAAAACTGGATACTGAATTTGATGGTGAGACTTTTATTCATATAATTAAACAAGCTAAAATTGAGGCAACAACACTCAAAATAATTAAAAGAAATGAAAATAAACAATGATACAATAGAAGAATAGCAAAAATTGCTAGGAAAAGGGATAAAGCTTACATAAAACAAAACAAAAAACCTACAAGCATGAAATTAAAGGAAAAATTCATGGAACTCAAAAAGGAAGTATACAAAGTCATTGGAAGATCAAAACAGAAATATTTCGGTAAAAAATTCATGAATGCAAGCTCAAACACAAATAAGCTATGGAAAACAATCAAGGAATTAATTAACACAAGGAATATAACTCAAAATAGCGTCCAAAAATTAGTTATCAATGGAAAAGAATACAAAGACCCTAAGGAAATTTCCGACAGATTGAATAAATTCTTCATACAGGTTGATTCAGACACTAAATGAAGTCCAATAAAAAAAGATGAGACTAAATGGAACGGCGCTGATAGGGCCATATATTTGAAAAAATGCACAGAGGTTGAACTGAAGGGAATTATACAAAATCTCAAGACGAATTCCTCTCCAGGAAACGATCAAATTACTGCGAATGATCTGAAACTTCTATATCCAGTAATAAGCGAACACCTATTGTATTTCATAAATAATGCTTTACAATGAGGGAAAATACCGACACAAAAAGGGAGATAGAACTAATCCCAACAACTACCGCCCAATAGCACTCACGTCAATATTTTCAAAAATTCTGGAAACAGTAATTAAAAATAGATTTTGCTCTTACTTCAGTTTCTCTATCAGTATGGTTTTCAGAGTAATAGCTCAACATTAGGGGCTACAACAGACCTAGTACAAAGAATAAGTGTTAGCATGGACTCAAAAAATTATGTGATTATAGTGTTTATAGATTTAAGAAAAGCTTTTGACATGGTTAACCATGATCTACTCTTAAATAAACTTTAAAAAATGGAAATTAACAGAAAAGCCCATACACTTTTAAAAACATTTTTGAAGAACAGAAGACATCACACAGTTATACGAAATACAAGAAGAGGAAAGGGTTTTGAAGGAAATACCGCAGGGATCAGTGATCGGTCCACTTTTATATCTCTTGTATGTGGAAGATCTTGAAGCTGCAGGACTGGAGGCACTGTACTACATGTTTGCTGACGACACAGCGTTGTTCTACGAGGGTAGGGATCTAGACGTCTTGCAGCAGAAAATTGATGCTGACCTCAAAAGATTCCAGGACTGGCTAATCAACAACAGGCTCATCTTGAATGTGGATAAAACGGTTGCTCTTCTTTTCAGTCAGAAAAATGAGCCCACAAAACCATTTAACATAAAACTTAACGAAATAAAAATCAAAACTTGGATTAAATATCTATAGAAAACGGGAATGGAATGTACACATAGATTATTTGTCACGTAAACTTACACCTTTGATTGGAGCATTGAGAAGAGTCAGTCCCTATCTCAGTAAACAAGCGAAAAAGTCTATATATTATTTGAATATACATTCTGTGCTCACCAACTTGATTGGTATATGGTCAAATACAACTATCGGCAATTTTCAGAGGATACAAAGACTACAGAATCGAGCACTGAAGGCCATTTACAATTTACCACATGATACTCCAATAGCTGAATTATATGATACTCTCGGAATACCCAACATGAAGACCACGAAGGTTGTTGAGCAGTGCAAACTTATGTACAAAATCGAGCCTGGCCTGCTCAAATTCAACACTGAAGTGAAGAAAAGACTGAACGTTCATAATTACCAGACTAGACAACTTAACAACTACCATCTAGATAACATAAGACCAAATAGAGCCAAAAATTCACCCTTCTACCAAGCGACAACGGTATACAACAACTTACCACAAGAAATAAAACTGAAAAAATCCTTCAAGTTGTTCACTGGAGCACTCAAGAGTTACACAAAGACACATCCAACATAGTGTTCACTTTTCTTTGATATTTTTGTCTAAATTATTTTATTCTGCGGGAACATCATGATTGATGATTTGTAGAATTATGTTAATAAATAAATAAGTTTTTATTCAGTTTTTATATTTTTAAAAATAGTTTAAATAGTTGTTTTAATTTTTTCAGTTTTATTCCCGTTTGCCAAATATGTAAATGTGTTATTATATATATATATATATATATATATATATATATATATATATATATATATATATATATATATATATATATATATATATATATATATATATATATATATATATATATATATATATATATATATATATATATATATGTGTGTGTGTGTGTGTGTGTACATACATACAGGGATGTTTCAAAGAGTTGTAAATCTTTGGTTGAGCTGCACAAAATTTACTAGGAGGGGTAGAAAGAGTGAGGTCGGTCTGAAACGATAGTTTGAAGCAGGTAAATTTAATTATCTACAAAGAAGAAGAGCCATCCTTTTGTGTGAGGGAGTTTTATCAGTACAACATTTCAGTCACACCAAATGAACTCTTTTTCTCATCCACGTCCATTTCGTGGTGACTATTCCATTCGAAGTGCATCTCGATGTGTTCCGCCATCATTACGCGATGCACTTCACGAATTTTTGTTTACAATAGAGCAGGGGTCACCAAATGGCGGACCGCCGACCCATTTTGTGCGGACCGCGAGAACAGAGCAACTTGCACTACAGAGTACGTAATTTAATAAAAATGTATCCCCCGCATATACGGACGCTGCGACGACCACGTGTTGTGCGGACCGCGATGGCAATTTTATTTCTTAAAACGGACCCCGAGCGAAACTAATTGGTGACCCCTGCAATAGAGGGTTGAAATTTATTACGTACATTGACTTGATGTTAAGGTAAATGTCTTCGTTGGTTTCAACTTTTTTCTCAACCACGATGCACTTCGCGTATTTTTTTATAAAATAAATTTGCTTTTCGCGATTTTTTTTATTAAAATAAATTTTTTTGTACTTTTCAATTCAGTCTGCTCTCGAAGCGCCATTTTTCAAAATATAATTCAATCCGTTAGAATCGCATCTCAACGCGATGCATTTCGCGCGAAAAATACGACCTTAGTTATGAAGCTCTGCTGCTCACGAGTGTTATTATTAATGTGAAATAAGTCTAGCCGGAAAATAATATATTTCATCAATCGGTTCATCATTTCATTAATAAATGTTGTATCACCATGGACTGTCGATCTAATTTCTTGTATCAATTAATCTTTGTAAAGGATACGAAGCAACGAAGATTCTTTTATATCTAAATCAACCCCGAGCGAGTTGATAAGTCTGATTGTTGAAGCTCTGTGCTTCCCTTACTATCTCCATGTTTTCAACTGACTAGCTGACCTTTGACGGCCGGGGACACGTTGAATCATTTTGCTCCATCTTACCCACTCATTGCTTTAGCAAAAGAAGGCTTAGATATTTGAAATAGAAATGTCGAAATTCACACAGACGATCACAATAGTGACCGAAATGTTGTACTGATAAAACTCCCTCGCACAAAAGGATGGCCCTTCTCCCGTGTAGATAATTAAATTCACCTGCTTTAAACTATCATTTCAGACCGACCTCACTCTTTCTACCCCTAGTTAATTTAATGCAGCGCAACCAAAGATTTACAACTCTTTGAAACACCCCTGTATGTATGTACACCTGAAATTTGATCAGATTTACCAAATATGTAGGCGTTTGATAAAAAGTATGAATATCATTGTACCAGTGCTTAATATTTGTTTTACTAAAAATTGTAGCTTTATCAAGCCTTTGTGGAAAAGAAACTGTTTTGAAACAAGTTGTAGTAAAACCTTAACCACTTTCTTGCTGTTTTGATTAATTAATTTTTCACTTTTACTTCCTTCCTCTCTGAAGGATGACTACAAAACATGGTCACCAAGCCAAAGTGAACACACCCGCAAATATGTGCCTTGCATAATGGGTCAACAGAGAACTTACCAAAGAAAAATGGCTCATGTCAATTGTTACAATGGTTTAGATTATGATGCCCCTATCTCCATGAAACCTTGCAACTGTGACATTTTGGATTATGAATGGTAAGACCATTATAATAATCAAGTAATCGGTTTTTTATATATAAATGAAAGAAATAGGTTATTATAATGTACTGCAATTTTTCAGTGATTTTGGCTTCATACACGTGGGCAAATTCGGCCACTGCGTTAGAAACAAAACAGTTTTGATTGACCCCTACAAAGTACCTAAAAACTGTCCACCTGGACAATTCTACAATAGAACCAAAGGTTATAGAAAGATATCTGGCGATCAATGCGTTTCTGGTTTCGAAAAACACTACTTGCCTGATCGAGTGCCATGTCCCTTCAACGAAGTGGAAGATTTTCTTCTATTTGCACAAAGGGAGCGAATTTCCCGCTTCAATTTGGTGACAAAAACTGTGGAAGAATTACCAGTTGAAAATTTGAAAAATGTCATCGCCATAGATTTCGACATGAAGAACAATTGCGTATTCTGGGCCGACATTGCTCAGGACGTCATCGGGAGACAGTGCTTGAGTAACGGAAGTGTTCCAGAGATACTGGTCTCTAGCGATTTAGCTTCAATTGAAGGAATGGCTTTTGATTGGATCTCTAACACTCTATATTTTGTTGATGGAATGAGAGCAAAAATTGAATTGATTAGAACAGATATCCATCACAGTGGTAGAATGAGAAAAACTATTTTAGGACAGGATGTTTTAAAGAAACCAAGAGGTAAGTAAATGAAAATACTTCGGGGTTCACTAGTACTAGTGATAAAGGTATGCTATTTAGATTTTTAATTTTGAATTAGTTATATGTTGAAGAAATACATATTAAACTAATGAAACGACTAGTTAATTCACTAAATAAAATGCAAGATTCATTACATTAGTATAGTATTAGATTAGATTAGATTTTTTATTAATCAAATTATTACACCTTAGTGCTATGACAAGTCAATAATATAAGTAGGTATTATAATATAAGCGTAATTTACAATTAAACACCACCATTATAACCCTATAGAAAAGTGAACATTCAACAGAAATTGTATATATACGAGCACAAAATAAAATAAACAAATATATAAATGTAAAAATAGAGGTGCACAGAGACAGTACACTAACGATAGTCACTAAATCGTAAATCTGAAATCAGACACATCATAGTAAGCATTCTCCGAGAGGTGCCTTTTCAGTTTCCTCTTGAAATTCGGGAGGGTTGCAACCTTCATTGATTGGGGCAGTGAGTTGTACAATGATATGTATGAGTTATATCTCTTTGTCATTTCTGGTCTCTGGTTTGGTACTCTAATGTTATCCTTGTTCCTAGTATTATTCGAATACGAAAAAAATAATCAGGTATTATCGAAATTATACAAGGTAACTTAACTAAATTGATCGTTCTGATTGATTGAAAATTATACGAAGAAAATAATCGTGAATATCACTATTATACAAAAAAACCTAGAAAACAATATTGATTGTATGTCGATCTGTTTGGCAGATGTCCGGTTCAAAAACGCATGCAATAACGATAGTGACGTATATAAAGATTTTAGAAATGATATGCATGTTTTGAGGCGCCTTTAAATATTTTATAGAATCAATAACATTGAATTAACTGAATTTTTGGACATACAATTCGACCATAGGCAAAGTAACGTGATATGACATTCAAATTCACTTGATTTTATCGCCTTCTAGGTATTGCTTTACATCCCAAACACGGCTACATGTTCTGGACCGACTGGTCAGCCGAAAATCCCTCTGTCAACCGTGCGGACTTGGATGGTACCAATATTAAAGTACTCTTCAAAACACCAATTGTCGAATGGCCTAACGGCATATGCATCGATTATTTTGCCGAGAGAATCTACTGGGTCGACGCCAGACAGGACTACATCGCCTCCGCAGATTTACATGGAGACGATATGAAATTTGTTATCAAGGATAATGAAGTAGTTTCTCATCCCTTTGCAGTTGCTGTATTCAAGAACAGTATGTTTTGGGACGATTGGAAGAGAATTGCAATTTTCAGTGCCGATAAAGATAGCTCTAGAGGCAAGTTCCGTTTGTTTTCTTTTAGAAACGTCAGACGTGTGTTTGTGCGATTTTTTAAAATTTCCTATTTGTCTTAACCTTCATATTGTCGATAAAAATTGACGAAATGATGGAAAATAGTTTCTTCTGCCTGGCCCTCAAAAAAAAAAACAGAAATTTATATATGTAATTTGTGTTTTGTTTAGGAAACCTCATGGAGTTGGAGATTTTACACAAGCAGCTGGTGGGTCTCATGGATCTCAAAGTTTTTGCTCACGGTATCCAAATTGGCAATAATACATGCACCCCTAGCGCTTGTCCTTATCTGTGCGTCGGTTCTCCATCGAAAAAAGGCCATATTTGCCTCTGTCCCGATGGCATGATCCGGATGAACAACGATTGCCTCTGTCCAGGAAACGTAAAACCGACCTCTAACGGTACATGCCCTAAGCATAGCGGCAGCTGTGCACCCGAGCATTTCACCTGTCATGATAACTCTTGCATACCAAGCGGGTGGCGATGCGACGGCGAAGCAGACTGTAGTGATGGAAGCGACGAGGTAAATTGCAAGACGGAAAGTTGCCCTCCGTTCTCTTTCGTTTGTGGAGACGGAAAATGCATACCTCATTTCTGGAAGTAAGTATCTGATTAAATCAGCTTTTATATACATATATATATATATATATATATATATATATATATATATATATATATATATATATATATATATATATATATATATATATATATATATAAAATACTAATAATAATTACTTTATTTCAATTACAACAATAATTAAGTCAAATCCAATACAATACAATTTAAGTGAAATTCAAAATGATATGGTCCTTTATATAAAGTTTGAAATCATATATAAGGAAGGGATGTTCAAGTATTTAATTTTTCTTTATTATTTTCTTGTCCATTTCGTTCCATTTGCTGGGTAACTCGTTGTCAAGTCTAGCTCCTGAAGATCTTCTTAAGCTGATTGCTAATATATTTTTTTAATATTCAAGTTGTAATTTGTCATATATATATATATATATATATATATATATATATATATATATATATATATATATATATATATATATATATATATATATATATATATATATATATATATATATATATATATATATATATATATATATATATATATATATATATATATATATATATATATATATATATATATATATATATATATAATTATTTATTCGAATTGTTGTTGCCTGTGAACTATTTCTAATCTCTTGATAATTATTAGCAATAACAGGCTTGTTGAATCTTAAAAAACTTGATTTTATTGAAAAGTTGACGTTTCGCCACGACATTCGTGGCTTTATCAAAACTTTTTGATAAAGCCACGAATGTCGTGGCGAAACGTCAACTTTTCAATAAAATCAAGTTTTTTAAGATTCAACAAGCATGTTTTTGCTCATAATTATCAATAGCTAATATATATATAATATATATATATATATATATATATATATATATATATATATATACATATATATACATATATATATATATATATATATATATATATATATATATATATATATATATATACATATATATATATATATATATATATATATGTATATATATATATATATAATATATATATATATATATAATATATATATATATATATATACATATATATATATATATATATATATATATATATATATATATATATATATATATATATATATATATATTTATAATATAAATGAGCTTGATGGCAGGGGGTCATTAATCAGATCCGAACCAGAGAAGATCATTAGAGGTGTGCTACAGGGCTCTATACTGGGGCCACTACTCTATATTATATATGTAAATGAGCTTCCTAAAATAATATCTCAGGACATGGTTCTTTATGCTGATGACACTTCTGTCATCTTTAGTGAGATGTCTGGAGTGGAGTGTGAGGTTAGTGTGGGGGAGACGTTGAGCACTCTGGAAGAATGGTTCAAGCAAAACAATCTGATGCTTAATGTGGAAAAGACTCAGATCATATCTTTCGGTCAACAGGGCGAAGAGTTTTTCTAACATATAAGTCTAAAATTCTCAGGGCACAGCAACACGTTTCATTCTTGGTTGTCAGGGTTGACAGCAGGCTCGACTGGAGAGTGCACATTGCTGATCTCTCAAAAAGCCTTTCTAAGTACATTTTCGCCCTGAGAGTATTGTCAATGAGCGTGGACCATAAAAGTGCAATGATTGCATATCATGCATATATGCAGGCGAGAATTTCTTACGGCATTATTTTCTGGGGGGGGTCGGTGGAGGCTGGTAGAATTTTTATTCTGCAGAAGAGATGCATAAGGTCAATTTTTGGTCTGAAACCAAGAGAGAGCTGTAAACCAATCTTTTTAAAATATAAGATTCTGACTTTGGTTTCTATCTACATTTTGGAATGTGTTTTGTTTGTAAAGAAAAATTCAGATTTGTTAGAAGATAATTTATTGGATCATCAATATAATACAAGACATAAGCAAGACTTACAACAAAATAGGACTAAATATGCCTACATACAAAAAAATGTAGATTTATTAACTAAAAAAATTTGGAATAAACTTCCAATCAATCTACGTAATCTTTCAGAGAATAAGCTGAAAGAGAAACTCAAAAACTTTTTAGTTGAAAGTGCTTTTTACACCCTTCGAGAGTTCCTAGATAGTGATTTTTCTTCGATAAAACTGTGATAATATGTACCTGCTGCTATTTGTGATTTGGGTTGTTTTTTGTATTTACTTGTTAGAATATTAATTGTATATATTTATATGTTTTTATATTTTTAACATTGACGTGTCCTACACATTTATTTGTATAACTGGACAAATAAAGATTATCTTTCTATCTATCTATCTATATATATATATATATATATATATATATATATATATATATTTATATATATATATATTTATATATATATATATATATATATTTATATATATATATATATATATATATATATATATATATATATATATATATATATATATATATATATATATATATATATATATATATATATAATATATATATAATATATATTATATATATATATATATATATATATATATATATATATATATATATATATATATATATATATATATATATATATATATAATATATATATATATATATATATATATATATATATATTATATATTATATATATATATATATATATATATATATATATATATATATATATATATATATATTAATATATATATATATATATATATATATATATATATATATATATATATTTATATATATATATATATATATATATATATATATATATATATATATATATATATATATTTATTTATTTATTTATTCGAATTGTTGTTGCCTGTGAACTATTTCTAATCTCTTGATAATTATTAGCAATAACAGGCTTGTTGAATCTCAAAAAACTCGATTTTATTAAAAATTTTTCAAAAGTTTTGATAAAGCCATGAATGTCGTGGCGAAACGTCAAGTTTTTAATAAAATTTTGAGATTCAACAAGACTGTTATTGCTAATAATTATCTGCAACCGCCGCCATTTTTACATCGATATTTTGTGGTTTTTAGTGGTTTTGAAAATTTGCTCAAGTCCACAGCTTCTGCAGATTGAGTTAGAGGGTTCAAACTTGGTACGTAGATCGAGTTAATGTTGAGGAAATGCCTTTGGGTAGTTTCAACTATTTTCCTCAGTTGCGCTGCCCCCCACGGAGAGTATTCCGTTCAAATCGCATAACGACCAGCTTCGCTATCAGTACATGATCATTTTTTATAGTAGAGGTTTGAAATTTGGTACGTGGATTGAGTTGATGTTGAGGTACGTTTCTTCATTGGTTTCAACTTTTTTCCTCAACCACGATGCACTTCCCAAATTTTTTTTTTTGCAATAAAATAAATTATTTTTAACTTTTTTATTCGGTTTGCTATCGAAGCGTGATTTTTAAAAATATAATTTAATTTGCTAGAATCGCATCTCGACGCGATGCATTTAGCAAAAAATACGACTTCAGTGATGGAGCTCTGCTGCTCACGAGTTTTTTTGTTTATTGTGGTATCATTTATTAGTAGTGAACCAGTTGAGTTTATCTTCCTCTGCTTGTATTGCTTTGGTTTGCAAGGTGTTCGTATCGTTGGCTCTTGCTGCGAGAGCCGTGTCGTCAGCTTATAAGACAATATGGCATTTTACATTTTTTGGTAAGTCATTCATAAATATAATAAACAGGAGAGGTCCAAATATTGATCCCTGTGGTACCCCCTGCTGAACATCAAACATAGAGCTCACCTCTCTATTATTGAACACAATCTGTGTTCTGTTATTCAGTTCCCATCTATAATTTTCATCAATTATTTTGGTGTGGACTTGCTTGCTTGAAATCAATGTTAATGATGATTTTGGGAAAAAAAATTCTTAGAAACATCTCAAATCTTCTCCTTGAGATCTCTTCAAATATTTTGTTATAGTTAAAGTTATTATAATATATTTATATAGTTTTTTTTTCAAAGATTTGAGAAACACATGTGTCCTGCATATTTTCATAAAAATTAGAATAACATATGATATAAAAGGGATTATTTTGTTAAATACTGCAGTGTTATGCCATAAATATATCAATTTTCAGTTAAGTATCTGTATTTCTGACTGTTATTAATTCTTCTTTTATTATTTGACAAATAAACATAAAGCTAGGCCACAATATTCTGAGAAGTGACTTAATCCATTTCCTTTCTTATCGCCAGAAATAGTAGGTACTATATCAACTGCTTTTTTCAGTGTTATTCTAGCTCTACAGTTTTTATAGCTTTTGTATCATTCACGACTATCATCGGAAACCTGTTTGACTTCATAAATATGTTTATAATATTTTTCTGCATCATCTATCAACATTTTTTCTAATTTCATTTCCATCAACTTGTTTTCAAATATTACATTCAGCTTACATTTGCGGATAGATTTGTTCAGTCCTTCAAGATTACATGAAATCAGCTGCAGCTTCTGATCCACATATAAAATAATTGTCTATCGTAAGTTTGAGCCGCCTTAATATGGTTTAGCTGAACACTTGGCGTTTGTGTGCATTTAAAGGAGTCTAACTGAATTATCGTTTTCTCAGCTTTTTACATACTTTCATATTTTTAATGCTGTCGGTTTAAAATGCAAATAAGAAGAGGTGAAATAATACAAGTATTCTCTTCTTACTTGTGTGAATTTCATAGTATTCTCTTTCTGCTTAATCCAGCCACTTGTTGAGAAGTATCAAAACAAATTCAAATATGGTAATACTTCTGAAGTAAATTAACTAATATGAAATTTATGGATCTCAGAATTAAAAAAAAGTAGAAACCTGAAAGCAAAAAACTCCATATAAAAGAAAATGTGTAAATCTCATGTCCTGTAGATATAGGGAGTCGAATATCGAAATTAGAGAAGTTTGCCTAATTGTCCAACGCTGAGATCATTCATAGGGAGCTAGATTGAAGAAACTTCAAAGAAGTAGCTTTAATTCAGCTAATCTGTTACTGATTCCGCGAATGAAGTGTATTAATTCTCAGAAACAGAATATATATTAATTTTTATTCAGAAACAGTTGTTGCAAATATTAATAAATAATTCAATACAAATTTTCAGTTTATTTGCTGTTAATCTTCTGTTTTAACTTGCACTCAAAAGTTTGTAGCTGACTTTGTGTTCAAACTGTCCACAAATTCACAAAGGTATCAATTTTTTTTTTCAGGTGTGATTATTCGAACGATTGCGCAGATGGATCAGACGAACTGAATTGTCCAAAGTCTAACTGTACCAAAGATAAATTTACTTGTAGTAACGGACGTTGTATATCACTGAAGTGGAAATGCGATGGGGAGAATGATTGTAAAGACAATTCCGATGAGTTAAATTGTAGTTCACCAGAACCCACCACTTGCAAAAGTAAGTTTTAAATGATGGAGATATATAATTCTCTGGTGTATATCGACGTGACTGTAAAATAATGAAAGTTCAACGTTTTTATTATTTTTTGTGGATCTAATTTGCTACAAGCTTGAAAGTACAGATATTTATGTTCGGATTTCAACTTTAGATTGTGCTTGGACTTTTATCTAATTCGAGGTTTCTACCGTGATGACATTTTCATTGCAAAACAAAGCTAAGAGAGCCAATTTCAAACTATCTCTACAAGAAACGTAAAACCGGGGATAACTTAGTGACACGGTATCGAATAAAAAGTATCGTACTCATGAAAGTATCGATACTTCAAGGTATCGAGTATTTTTATTAAGGCATAATGCGCATGCGCGTTCAAATTCAAGTGAATGTCATTCAGGAGTGTTTTTTAACAGATTAAATTGAATATCTCCACAATCTTACAATAATCCTAATTTTTCTTTAGAAGTCTTTATGGTTTTGAAGCATATCTTGCATTTGACTTCATTGTTGTTGATCTTGAGAAAATATTGCCAAAGTTCACTCTTAGTTGGCGGCATTCTTCTTATTATGTATGAGTATGACACACAGCACAAAATAATAGTTACTAATGAGTAGTTTTAGACTACACTTGAATAAAACAAATAATAATAATAATTAATAGCAGAACAAGTGAACACTGTAAACAGGTAACTACACATAAGAGTACTAGAGGGCGATTCTTACTTGGGTTGTCTACTTATACAATTCGACAACCGTGCATCGAGTATTGTGATATTATTCTATAATTCAGTGGGAGCTTTCCAACAAGGCAGCACCGTGCCACTCTGTGTCACACTACCGAACACGGTGTACTGGTGCTTGTTGGAAAGCCTTTTTGATTTTTATGTAAAACGCCAGAGAGCGCAGCCATCGTTATTTCAAAAGGCAATGGACAAGTGATTTCTGTTTCGGTTTATTACGAATTACGTACACCGTCATTAGCCAATTTTGTATCACGTTAACTTATGAAAACTGTAAGTGAAATATTAATATGATATAATGCAATGATAATCATCTAATAAATTAATAATTAAAACTATTGCCAACGTTAATGCAATAAATCGACTACAAATGTTGGTAGCACTGAAACACTACACGCTCTAACTCAACTTTTTTGTGTGTTCGTCCGTGTGTCACTGTGTCGTAGTTGGAACAAGAAGCGATGAACACTGTGTCACAAAGAGTCGCTCTGTGTCGTAGTTGGAAAGCTCCCATAATTCTTTGATATACATTCAAAGAAGAAGATAATATTATTTTATGCTTATCAGCATGGTTGTCAACTTATAAGTAGACAACCAAGTACGCAAGTAAGATTCGCTCACTAGATGGCGTTGCCATAAACATGAAACGTAAACCAAAGTTTTATGTGAGTAATTTCGAAGATTTATTCGATACGATACCGGTCAAAAAGTACTCATTCAAGAAAAGTATCGCATAGAAAGTATCGAGTACAAAAGTATCGGTATCGAAAGGAAAAGTACTCGATACCACAAAGTATCGATACTTTTTTAGCGTCCCTAGGGATAACCCCATTGCGCCTATTCTACATGGTCTAATCCGGGTCTCAAAAGGGTCGGGAATTTATGATAACCCAGTTGCGCCGATGGTAAAAATAAGCCTAATCTATAGACTAAGCAGAATTGCTTCAGTCACCCCTAACACTAGACAAGTTCACAACCAAGGACATACACCACATACGCAGACGTGTGTATGAAACTAGAAGAAAAGAACTGCCAAAATTACCGAAAAATATTGCTGAGCTACAAACTGTTCTGAACGATATGTCGATTGAAACGTTCAAAGAGGAAGAAAATTTTCTACTAACGAATGATTTTGAATCAAACATTGTAATTTTTTCTTGTGTTACTAATTTAAAGTTCAGTGTAAAACAATATATGTACATGACACTTTTAAATATGCCCCAAATTTTTTTTTACAATTGTTTACTATACACGGTATGCAAAAACGGCCATTATGTTCCTCTTGTTTTTTGTTTATTGCCAAATAAGTCGCACAAGTCATATTTAAAATGTTTTGAAATCGTAAGCCAAGAATGCGTAAAACTAGGATATCCATTTGAACCTGCTGGCAGTTGCATCGGATTTTGAAAACTATTCATTTACCCATAAGATTAATGTGGTCAGAAACAAAAATTATAGGATGCAGATTTCATCTAAGTCAAGCTTGGATTAGAAAAATCCAAAGTTTAGGGTTGATGTCCGAATACAAAAACAATGATTCACTTATTGGAAGTATTTTACATTGGACACTTGGCTTGACATTTTTAGAGCCAGAAGCAGTGGGAGTCTGTTTTGCCTTTGATTTTGATCAAATGTTGACGAATGACGCAAGATTGAGAAATTATTTCGATTATCTTGTTGATAATTATATAGACGAGGATTCTTAGTTTCCTCCTAAAATTTGGGCTTGTGCTGAAGCTAGTAGTTACAGAACAACAAATTGCTGTGAATTCTTTCATTCTGATTTAACTAAAAGTTTTTATGCACCTCATCCGGATATTTTTAATATTTGTTCAAATATTGAAGGAATTTCAAACTAAAACTTAAATTAAAATTAATAGTATTCATTTACCAATTAAAATTACAAATAAATCGTTTAAAGACAGAATTGGAATCTTAGCCGAAAAATTAAATTTATTTAAACAAGGACAAATTGAAAGGTGGATTTTGTAAAAATTGCGTCTTATCATTATAATAAAATTTGTATATCAATAAATGTCTTGTGCACTTTGAATAAATGTCTTGTATACTTTGTCAATGATTATTTGAAGTATTTTAGTTGAAAAGTAAAACCGGCATTCCCAAAGCCCTATTTCCTATCGGGCACCCTTCCCATCCTCTTAACTAGCGCTATAATCTCTAATAGGTCTCCCGTAGAGACAATCGGCGCAAGTGGGTCATGGTGATTTTAGGGGCTGGTCGGTTGCGGGCGCAATTGGGTTATACGATTTCTTGTACCTGTTTAAAATTGGCGCAACTGGGCTATGCCCGTAAAACCTTAATCACAATACCATAAACTTTCTAATAATATCAACACTACCATAAAGTAAAACTAGTACTCTAATTTTAAGCTACTAAAATTCACACTGATTTGATAAACATTTTGCTATTATATTTGGTATTTATTCTCACAAGTTAAATAACATTCCAATTTTTTCCACTTGCTTAAAAAGTTGAAGAAATATAGTTTGAACAGATCTAATATTTCAAAAATGATTCATTCATTGGTGTCGTTCATTTTTATTCAATTAATATCTTATATTGAGAAACATAAGCCAAGTGTTTTTATTTTAAAGTTTATACTTTATTAATTAATATCATATTTCAAAGATAAGGGAGAGATAAAAAAGTTAAAATCTCTCAATAGAGTATTTATTAGGTATGCAGGGTATAGAACTGGAATGAGAATTCCGTTTACAGATCACAATTTAGTTCCCCTTTATCAGAGATTTCAAATCTCAAATTTTGAATCAGCTATGGATAGAGCTGATGTGATCTTTGGGTATAAAATATTGGTCAATTTAATTGATGTACCTGAAATATTGGGTCAATTTAATTTTTATGTACCCCCCCGCAACCTTCGTCATAATGTTTATGATTTTCAACCTAACAATTGTCGTCGGGGAGATAAAGAGAGAATTATTGATAGAATATTTATGTTATGTAATAAAATCGTAGACTGGTTTGATCCAAACACACTTTCGTTGTACAAAATAAAAAATTTATCAAAATCATTGTTAAAATTTGAATGAATTGAATAACTTAATATTTTTTTATGTAATCAAGTTGTATTTTTGTAGGCTTCTAGCCATAAACACATTGTAATTTTCAATGTATGGGGCTTGCCCCGTGAATAAAGATAAATAAATAAATATTTAATTAACTGCCATCTTTTTCATATGTAACGTCTTAGCTATTGGTGTATGGTATTTGGTGGGAATAATTTCGTGTGTGCGACATAAATTTATAACAGCACTATAATATAATTCTTCGGTGCGGCCGACAGTTGACTTTTGTGCAGCAGCATATTAGCTAGCATAGCGAACACCGATATTTTCTCAACTTTTGCAAAAGAGGGAAAAGGCTAAACCTAGTCTTGAATAGCACAACGCATTGCCATTCATCTTTTCCGAACAGGTTGCAATCATTCATAATATTTTGTTTTTATTAGATGATGAATTTCGCTGCAAAAGTGGAGGTACCATTTGCATTCCGAACAGTTGGAGATGCGACAAAGATAGGGACTGCAAAGATGGATCAGACGAAATGGATTGCGATATTAGCCAGTGCTCTGATGAACGGTTTTTCTGCGGCTCGCCAACCAATATTTGCATCTATAAATCTTGGCTCTGCGACGGAGACATAGATTGTCCTGATGGACGCGACGAACGCAACTGTTCACAGGCAATTATTCCCCGAAGACCGAAGGTGTCAGATTTGTTCAATTCGCAGGTAAGTGAAATTTCATTTTAGTTTCAATTGTCACGGTCGAGTTTTTGAAGAATTAATTTTTGTAATGCACTACAACATCAAGAAAATGGTTGAATTTATAGTGTTAATTTGGGTTATTCAAAGATGATACGTGTTGCAAATTGATTTTAACCTTTGATAGCAATAGATTAATGCTATAATTACTGATTTTCAAAATTATTTCACCTACTCTGAAAATGGTTCATGAATAGAATCTCATTATCACATACCTAATTTAGGAACAGGAGACAAATTTTTCGACCTAGTTAGAAGGTATAAGTTTGACTTGCTTGTGTTGACTGATTCATCAGATCTTATTTGTTCTGAGAAAAATATACCTGCTAAAATTAAGAATTACACCACATAGGTCGAAATGATGTTGTCAAATTCATATATCCTGATAATTACTCCATTACAGTGGTGTTAAATATACTAATGCAGGGGTCATCAACCTGAGGCTCAATAGAATCATACTTGTCGCTCTTGGGTAGTTTAATAGTGCCTATTGAAAAATTAACTGCAATATTGCAATTGCCAAACAAATATAATGATCCTGCTCACACAACCTCACTCTTACAACTTACCGATGCCAGTCTCAAAATTAAAACTAATAGAAACAAGAGCGTTACCAGATCACTGGGAAAACAGTCGTGAGCTCTCGAATTCAACGCTTTTTAGTAGTGAAAAATGTCATCGTGCATTTCGAGGAATTTCAGCGAAATATTTGGTTACTTTCATTTGCACTTTGTTGCATGCATCCGTTCGAATCTATTCAAAAAAGCGCCTTTCATGTTGAAACTTCTTCATCAATTCAGTAACATTTAACTTCTATCATTTTTCTCGTTCAGAGGAGTTCAAAAGATCCGAGCAAAATTAAATGAAATCAAAGGAAACCAAAACAAATTCCCGAGAGTTTTAGGTATCTTCTAAAAAAAATTGTATTCAATGCGCGCTTTTTAAGCTCTTTTTGCTTCCAATAAAACGGATTCAATAATGGATTTATGTATATAATGTAATATATTGTTTATATTTGATTTGTATTTTAAGCAAAGCTATATGTGTAACTTACTGAGATTAGGTTTTTATTAGTAGATTTTTATCAAAAAATTATCAAAAAGGTATTTCTGTTTTCTTTGATACGTTGTCCTCAGAATAAATACATGTTCAATAGCAGAAAACGATTATATATTTTTTTCTATACATATTATCGATGTATGTACGTATATTTGTGTCTTTAAAAATATAATTTATATCATCGAGAAAAAAAATTGGCTTGTGACTCCAGAAAGGTTGCCGACCTCTGTACTAACTAGTACATACTCGCGAATTGTTCAGAAACTCTAAAAGAAGGTAAATGACCTGAGAATGATTAGAATGTTCAAGAAGGTTGTTTGAAATTATGCACAAACTTTTAATGAGATATTCTCTCACAAAAAAAAAATTTTAACTGTAAAAATCACATATCTGATAGGGCATAAAACCCTAATTTAAAATCATCTACTACTATTATATAATCACGAATGATATGCTCAAAGTAATGTCGAATAAAATTATTACTGTTGATTTATAATCAATTATGTAGAAAAATATTTCGATTATGAAGTTAACTCTGCCAAAATGTAATTCGCTTTTTAAACCCCATAGAATGGTACATGCACTGAATGGATGTTTAAATGCCTGAACAACAAATGTATCCCCTTCTGGTGGAAGTGCGATGAATCAGACGATTGTGGCGATGGTAGTGACGAATTAGGTTGCCAGAATGAAGCGCCCTCAACGATATCTCCGATAACGCCAAACCCTTCCTCAAGTCCCACCCTTAAAACTTGCGCGGAAAATCAATTTCAATGCTCCTCCGGATCTTGTATACTGAGCAGTTGGTTGTGCGATGGTGTTAAGGATTGTTCAGAAGGAGAAGACGAGGTGAATTGTAGCAGTACGTGTGACGCCAGGCATTTTAGGTGTAGAAAAGACGGCAGTTGCATTTTCGTAAGTTGAGGAAATCGGTTAATAACATCCGATAATCCATTTTCTTTCTTCTAGAGGGAATTAATTTGCGACCATAAAAACGATTGTCCAGATGGGACTGATGAACTAAATTGTGATATTCATCTACCCAAAGTTCCAGAAGCGCCCAGTTGCGCTGAAGGTTTCTTCCCTTGCGATAATGGATGCCTCCCACTCACTTATCTTTGTAATGGTCACTTGGATTGTTCCGATTTTCACGATGAATTATATTGCAATAAAACTAACAGAGTATATCAGGTATTCAAATTTTATCGTTAGTCGACTTTCGAATAAAATGATAAATTCAAAACTATGTATGAGTTGATTTGTTCAACTCATACATACTTTTGAATTTATCAATTATTTGATAGAAAATAATTTCCAAAAGAATTATAATCGATACATATGTTCCAAAATTCAGAATTTTCTTTCATATTAAATCTTCGTCTGAAACTCATCTGTTCTTTTGGAAGGTTATCTTGTGATTTTTAATTATTCAATAATTTCACTTGTGAGACGAAAATATGAATATACATTTATTGGTAAGTTTCATGGGTACTTTGATAAAACCTATTAAAATTGCTTATTACAACAAACTTTCAAAAAATAGAATATTGGATAATGAATTGGTTATCAAGGCGGTAGAGGTTTTTTTAATTGAATAAAGTAGGTAAAAATATTTTAATCACACCTCTAATAGATGCTTTAAACAATGAAACTTTTTCATTTTGTTTGCATAACAAGCATAACTTTTTTCGGCATTTGAAGGAGATATAATAGCTTTGTTCGCGGTAAGGATCCTGAACCGATTCCGAACTGGTTCAGAACTAATTCGGGATTGTCATAGTACGCATGTCCGGTTCGGAACCGGTTCCGAATTATTTTGATCCGCGAACGATTTGAGAACTGTTTCAGGGAAATATCGAGTCACAGAAGTTTTCACAATTACTCTATGTCGTCTATGTTGCTAGCAAAATTCAAATCTGCTCATAAGACAAGAAACTTGCTTCAGAGAATACTTAATGGAACATATATTTATTGCATATACATGTACATTATGAAGAAAATTAACAAAAATAATAAACAAGATTTATATCAGCAATTCTTATGTACTTATCTGTAAAAAAGGAAGAAGTTCTGCAAGGAGATCTTAATACCATTAAGTCATTGATTACTAACATTATGTTTGAATTTTGTAAGACTCATATGCAAAACACTTGGATAATCATTCAATGTTTCGTTTGATATATATATGCCTAGCTTCCTTCAAACTTGTTAGTTTGGCGCATTGACAATGTGAATGAATCAATTATATTTTTATCATGAATATTTGATCTCTTAATTGATAGTCTGGACTTTGTGATAAGACTACTTTTTGTAAAAAGTTAATACAATCATTCTATAGAACTTTAATTCCAATAAGTATGAACAGAAAGTATAAATATGCTCGACAGTAATAAGAATACCATTTATTTTCATAATAATGTAGTAACAATTATATACATCATATATAAACCTTTAAACACTTTATAAATACCTAAATATAACAATCAACACATATCAAAAGTGTAACAATAATTACCTTTATATACAAAAAGAAATTAAATGTAAAATATCACTTCTTGAAATTTGATATATACCAGTATATTAATTTATGTTTGGATAAATCAGCCTTGATGACAGAGAATGGCATATACAGAGTCTATTTTATTTTTGAATCTAAAATGAACCTGTTTGTAGATAGTAATAAATTGAAGTTATTTTGGTGGCTAGTCAGATGTCCATTATCCCTAAAAGGTGTTAACAAATGCCTCAAGTAAGGATACCCACTGTCACCAAGGATATAATTTATATCATTGGATTTATCAGGTGAAGTTTCATATAAAGGGGACACAAAGATGTCACAAATTCTCCACCTATGGTCACATACCATTTGATCCTAGAATAATGTTCGTGTTAATACTTTAAATTTCATTAAAAAAGTACGGCAAATGGAAATCATTCTGCCAATTCTTGTGTCATTTGTAGGTTCAACCTTAAATACACCACATATTGTTCTTCATTAAATTGGGGAACAGTTTCCTCAAAGTAATCAACATTCTTTGGAATTTCAACTATATCCAAGATATCTTCAAAGTCTTCATCGATAGATAAAAATGATCAGACATGACGGTTATCTTTACTGAAAAATACGTATATTTCATTATAAGATTGAACTGAAGATAAGGACAATCATATAACTTACCGATTAAATCAAATATTCTCACGTGTAACTTCGAAAATATCAACACAGACGAAATCAAAATACGAAATATACAAATGGTAGTACAAACTGAACCTAACTTTCAACTGTCAAAACAAAACAATCGTGAATGCGCAAGACTCGAACTAAAAATCCTACCTCGATCCCAAGGACTGCTAGAACCAGTTCCGAACTGATTCGGAATCGGTTCTATTTTGTCCGCGAACGCAGAACTGGAACTGAAAATTCAGGATTTTTTGATCCGCGAACGCCGTAATTCAAACTGCGCATGCGATCAGTCCGAAAACAGTTCGGAATCGGTTCAGGATCCTTACCGCGAACAAAGCAATGTAACGAAACGCATCATTCTGTCTTTTCTCATTTAATGAATTGTAAAACTTGAAACAATCTCGGCTTTGCTGGTAAATTTTACATCTAACTTATATTCTACAAAATGAATTATCTAGCCCTTTTTTTCATATTTCGCTTTGGAATCTATATTGTAATATGTGCACTCAATGTATGAAATACGTCTATGAATAGTGTATCCGAAAAAGATACAGTATAAAACTCTCGGTACTACATAATAATTTATAATTTATATCGATTACAATTTTTCGCATCAGCCTATAAAAATATATATTATATATAATATATTTTACTTATAATATATTGCATGATATAATAAATTTTTTACATTACATAATAAGCTGCACTGATGAGATCTAATAAGATCGAAACGGCTGTATGCAGATTTTGAGTCGGGGTGACTTGACAATTTCTATAATTCACCGTTCGATTGTGAATGCAGATTTTGCGTTGCGGAATACGTATAACCAGCTTCCTTGGAAAGTTGTTTGATAATTTTTTAAATTATTAAAGAATTTTCCTTGTTCACTTTATGTAATGTATGAAATTGACCATGGTCGACTAGTATGTTTTTCATGATTTGATTGTAATAAATTTTTGCTTATTTATTCAATAACTTGCATGAGTTCCTTTTAAAGCAGTATTATGTATTATCAGGTTCTTCAAATGGGAATGGATGAAAGTGAGACAAATGAAACAAGTATCTCGTTTTATTGGCGGCTGTCGACGCCTAGCAAAATTAACACGTTGGTAGATTTCATGCCGTCAATAAGTAAGATTGGCGAGAACAAATGGCAAAACATGACTTGGACTAATGACACTCACTACATCTTCACGAAACTGACACCTTTCACTGTCTATAATATAACTGTGTATGTTAGAAATGAACAGAAGGGCATTATTTTTCCTCCCGCGAAGTTTTTCAATGCCGCCACTAGAGAGGGTAAGTGTTGAAATTCGTATGTAGTTTTTCAATTAAATAATTGATAAAAAGGTGTTGCCCAACACTTGGTGAAATATAAGTTAATCTTCATTTAAATATTAAGTTCTTAATAACTACATAAGTTTCAGATTTTCAGTCCATTATCAACAATAATAAAATAACTGAGATTGAATTCTCGCACATCACTTGGTGAAACATCATAAAGAATAAAGTATAAACTTTAAAATAAAAACACTTGGCTGATGTTTCACAATATGAAAAAAAAAATATTTAGATACTGTATTTAGCAGTAACGAAAAGTCGACATGTTTCGAGTTACGAACTCATTATCAAGACTGACTACAGGAGAGTATTGCACCGTAATTTATAAAACAGACAAAAGCAAAGGTGATACCTGAAAATCAATTTGTTCGTTTACAAGGGGTAATTGACTAATATGGGCGGAACTAATTTCGAGAATTTCAAGAAGGTCAAGGCGTTTTACAAATTTTGAAACAGAGTATCGAAAAATAACGTTAAAACAATTTGTACAAATAAAAGAAACTTGAAGTCATTCTTGGTCAATAATAAAGAAAAATCTAACATCGGAGAAAACAGTGGTATTTACAAAATATTTTGCGACGAATGTCCTGCTTTCTATATTGGACAGACAGGAAGGAATATAAATATTCGTGTTGAAGAACATAAAAAGTCAATTTTACAAAACAAAAATACCACTGGCTTCTCTGAACATTGTATAAAATTCAATCACTTCCTGGATTTCAACAAAACGAAATTGTTACATTCAGGTAACAAAGGAAAACGCCTTGACCTTCTTGAAATTCTCGAAATTAGTTCCGCCCATAATAGTCAATTACCCCTTGTAAACGAACAAATTGATTTTCAGGTATCACCTTTGCTTTTGCCTGTTTTATAAATTACGATGCAATACTCTCCTGTAGTCAGTCTTGATAATGAGTTCATAACTCGAAACATGTCGACTTTTCGTTACTGCTAAATACAGTATCTAAATATTTTTTATATTGTGAAACATAAGCCAAGTGTTTTTATTTTAAAGTTTATACTTTATTCAATAATAAAATACTTTCAAAATGGGCCTCAATTAATCATAGTTATTAATAGTATAACAATGAAATGAACTGGACAGGTGTATTTTTATTTCAGTTTTTCAATTTATACATTTGTCAAGAGTGTATTGTGATGAAAAAGTATTGTAAGACAAAATGATTTTTTGAAATCTTTTTTCCAACAGTGCGTCTTCTTTAGTCTATTATGTTCTCCAAAATATGCCAGGAGTACACTTTCGGCACCAATATTTTTAACCTTTTTTTTCGCACCACTTCCTATATAATGCAATGGCTTTTAGATACCGATGCTCACTTTTCTCTGGCACCAAGCCCTGGACTGCTGCATGAGCAGCCTGTCGTACTTCTGGTGGAGTACAATCCATAAATTTTTCGTCGGCATGTTTTTCAATTTATTATTCGCGAATTTAATATCCGACTTTATCTGACATTTATTGACTTCGTCTGACATTTATTTATATTGGTGACAATTGTATACACAGTAGTCACGGTAACAATATATCTACTTAATTATTCCGCGATCTTGGTAATTTGTCGTTAAATGTAATATTTTAGGTATGTTCAGAACGAAACAGAAATTTATTAATTTTGATCGAAATATGATGGTTGTAAATAAAATAGTATACAAACCTCGGTAGGAAGTTTCATTCCTGTCTCGAGATTATAGTTACCCTCGACGCTTTGCGTCTCGGTTAACTAACTAATCTCACGACAGGAATGAATCACTTCCCACCTCGGTGTGTAATATACTATTATAATATCACTATCTGATCATAGACTACAAAGAAAACGTGTCACTCATATCGTAAGAACTTATGATTCATAATAGTATATTATTCAACGAGCACAAAATGATGCTATTTTTCACGAGGGTGAAGTTTGCGACACGAGCTGCAAGCGAGTGTCGCAATTCACCCGAGTGAAAAATTGTAATTTTGTGCGAGTAGAATACTATACTTTGTCCACGACTTCCTCGGAAAAATTAGTAATAATCTGCATTTTCAACAATAAAAATAGTTATCAAAAGCGTTGACATAACATTTTCTGTGTTCACTGAAAACTGCATACTCACGTAAACGTCAACTATTTCACTTGACATCGATTCCATTCCTTTCTTTCACTCTGATAAAAATGAAATAGATAATTTATTAGAGTAAATATCCAATAAGTTGGGCATTATATTAAATATTAGTTTAATAATTTGCCTAAAAGTTATCTTAGTTACATGAAACCTAAAAATCTAATAACAATACTATCCCAACGATGTGAATGATAGTCTCAAGTTTGGACATACGTTTTGAGTGTGACGTCATGCAGTGTATAATAAACCATTATTCAATAGTAGTGAATAATAGGTATAATTATACTTCAGGAAGCACACGTATAATGAATGATTTGTAGTACAGTCGTGGACAAATTATTTTATTAATTATCATAGAATATGAATTGGCTGTAGGCAGATTGTAGTACTGTCATGTTATAGTCATGATATGCAGAGTAACTAATTCTATTTCATATTTTTCAAAAGTATAGGATACATCATTAGAGTTCTACGTTGTCATATTTTTCTTAAGATTTAATAAGGCATTTTATTGTTTCAGGTATACCTACTGAACCTTATAATGTCACTGTAAAACAAACTGACAGTTCTTCCGTTTTGATATCATGGAATGGGCCATCAAGCCCTAATGGCATTATCATATCTTATCAAATAGGGTGGTTTTCAGATGAGCCAAATACTTTGAGGAGCATCGAACTAAGTTGGAAGAACGTATCATCCCATACAATTTCAGCGGACTTCATGCACAATAAGACGTATTCTTTCTTCGTGAGTAAATTCTTTAAATTTGCTTTGAAATAATTTATCAAATGCAATCTGCAATAACGGTTTATAAAAAAAAAGGTTATTCATGTGTTACAGGACAAATAGAACTGTCAAACAATCTGGTTTTGAAATATCCTACTCAATTTTTGTAATAAGAATATGCATTCAATTTTAGAACATATTTATGAATACTTTCAATGAGAAACGAAAAAAAGATTTGCACAAAATTTATTATTTTATGACGCAAGTTTGACCTCTACCTCGTCTTCTTTGCACTAAAAGTGCATTACAATGTGATAAATTTTATGTGTTATTGGTTTTTATTAAAATGAATTTTCATCAAGTAACATCTCCCAACATTAAAAAATAAATAATTTTTATGCCTTTGAGCTGAACAGAACTACCATCATCTAAGGAAATTAGAACCTTTTCTTTCGAGAAAATGAATGTTTTTTTTTCGGATATACTCGGATTTGAGTAAGAAAGATTTCATATAAGTTAAATTCATTGTTTTATTAAAAATCAGTAGTTTAAAAAATCAAAATATTCTTACTGCGATAAATAGTTGAATTATTCATTTATACGTATTCATTATAGATAAACTTATATGTAAAATTTCAGTGCACATAATATTTTCTATTCATAAGAGAGAAATATTGAAAGCATATATTCTTCCATCACACACATTCTACATATGGGAGAGTTTGTTCTGAACAGAGAAACATTTCTCACTGGATTGAATTATATAGACTTGAGCCTTTTCTATTAGATTTGAAACAGCCCAGGAGCTATTAATAAATTTATAAAAAAATATTTGGTCGTAGTGGGCCCAGCGATTCTCTGAAAGTTGCGTCCAAACAAATATTAGAAACTTACTACATTTATTGTTTCCAACATTAACATGTTGGCTTAAACACATTTTTGAGTCGAATATTACCTTAAGGTCTCTCATTGTTTCAACTCGAATTATGCTATTTAACTATAAAATATAGTTCAATTTTTTGCGGAAATTAGTTTAACATTTAGTGAACCTGAGACTCGAAAAGGAAATTAGATATATGTCGACCTGGTAAAAATCCGGAAAACTATGAATGGATGAAAAAAATTTTATGCAACGAACAAATGAGACTCAAAATGTGTGCTTGTAGAATTCTGGAGGTAGCTTTCAAAGGCTGAGATATTACTTTCTTAATACTAAATATTAGTAATCTACTGGAGAGATAGGAAGCAATCAAATATTGCTAACCGCTTCGGTAATAGGTACTTTATAGAATAGGATATTCTGACATAACTTGACAATATCGAGATCCCCATTGGGATCTGACATGGAGGCGGAGCTTAGGTGATAATGTCAAAACATGGCGTCTCAAAACCAACTCTCAATACGAGTTATATGGGAGATTTGAAAGTTTTTTGAGTTTTTACTATAACAATGTTAGTTTCAAGTGAAAGTGTGAAGCTATATGTAGGTGAAAATTTACTCCATCGAAAATACAGAGAAGGTGATAGGCTGGAAAGATCCAAATTCATAATAAAATGTGGGAAAAATGAAGAAAATTCGATGCCTGGTTCGTCAAATTTACTCTTTTTGTTTTATCTATTTTGATTTCATTTAATTTGATTTGTGAAATGCCTAGTCTAAATCAACTGTATTTGTTTTAGTGGTATGAATTGGCCAGATATGATGGGCAATTATCAATAAACATATTTCGAAACTTTTTATTGATGATTCTTTATCCAACTGTGAAATTTTTTTATTATTCGACATTTAATATTTCTGAAAGAACTTTGGACAAAATTTATTTAAAATAAACATTCATTTAGTACATGGATTCAATGAGAAATCATAATGTTTCATATAATCAAATGTGGATTTCATAATAAAATGCCATCAATCATAATGTAACTCAAGATGTATTAATAATGAATATACAAAAAAAAACATTTTCATTCCGTGTGTATTCTTATTATAACTAACTTCAATCTAATAACCATCATATACATAAACTTGTTACTCCATCATTTCACTTAATCTTCCATGAATTTGTCATCTTTTAAAATCGGAGAAGACATAGGTATTTATCGTATCAGATATCACTGTAAAAATTTATTCTAATAATACCAATAAATGTTCAGGCAGCACAGATCCACCAATTTTAAATGTTTTGGCTGCAGCATCTGGAATTTTCATTAATAATGGGAAGTAATCTGAGTTTCAATCAATTTTTTGTAAAATGCAAAGAAAAACCGTCATTCTCGGAGTTGTGTGATTCTTTTTCAGATTGATTTTCCATACCTTCAATAAATCAATCTTTTCCTTTTCTCTCAATAAAAAATATTTGTTTGACTTCGGAAACCGATGAAAGCTAATACTTGCGTTTGTATATGCTTTAGAATTACAATTTTTCACGCCACAACACTCTCTAGACTTGCTGATTCTACGTTTTGCAAAATTAACACTTTCCATTATTCACCTTTTGCGACCTTATTTGTAAGAAATCAAAAACTTGTCATGCAATTGCATATGTTGCCTTTGGAAATGAAAACTTCATCCATCTGGCCGCCAGAGTTCGCCAGCTGGCATGTCAGATCCCAATAGAAATCATTTAAATTTGAATGGATTAGTTCAGTGAACTAATGACCTATTCACAATTTTTTATATTCTATTCTTGGGTATAATTTATGTCAACCTTGACTTGTCCTATACATATCTTGTGATTTGAGGATCAATAAAGAATATTATTATTATTATTATAATCAGGTTGGAGCTCACCAATCTTCTAGAATATAATCCATATTTTTCTATAATATTGACTGAGTGAATTTTCGCTAATCGTCTGGCGAAACATGATTAATATTATTAAATAACATAAACACTATTATACATTAAATAATAAAAAATCAATTTTGAGTACATACATAACTCAAGTAACAATAAAGTGATAGAAAATCCCACAGCTTTATATTTCTTGACTAAAAAGAAACAATTATTTTCGCAGAATATGTGTTTCGAAACACTAACCATGACATAAATGCAACGAAAACAAAACATTGAATTTTACTCTCCTAATAGAAAGTCCATTTATAACAAAAGATTATTTTCTATGAGAAGTCATTTTTCAGGTAATCGCTTCTAACAGACGCCATAATAGTCTGCCATCCGATATTGCTACTATAACTTTTGACAAAGAGACAGATTTGGGAAAGATCATCTTCAAAACAGGAACAGCAACAAACTCTTCTATATTTTTGGCTTGGAACTACACAGGGTTTGAGCCAGAAGGTTTCCATATCGATTTGAAGGTGTTGGATCGAGCTTATCCAAAATTAGAACCGAGATCAACTAAGGAACATAATATCACTATTAATAAGCTATCGCCTGGAGTAAAACATCTTATTAAGGTGAGAAAAGAATTCCAACCTATCTATTATTTTTAGTGAAATCACCTTGTTGGCTTTTGGAATAATTGCAAAAGATATTCAAATGTATGCATCATAAAGTTAGTATAATTTTTTTTGAGATTGTGTCTGATAGTATGTATATGTTTGTGCTGGATTTTTCTTCACTAAATATACTTTCAATTACTTGAAATTATTCCGGTATATCAGTCGATATTGTCCAATTAAATCTTCAAAACTTGCGAATTTATTATAGTATATCGAAGAAATAAATTGTGAAATTTGTAAGTATTGTTTTCGAAACTAACAGTCGAAAAACTTGTGCTCAAATAGTGATGTAGGTGATAATTTGATTTTGTAACTAATTTTCCTAATGAACAACACAAATAAAGTGTATTGAGCAAGTGTAAAATATAATTTAAAAAATAGTTTGTTTACATCGTTATGTAACCTCAGTGAAGATGAAGTGTTGCAGCTGTCTATTAGAAGGAGATAAATACTTGTGCTTCCCTGTATCCAAGAGAAAAGCCATATTTTTGCGTCCGTTTCCGTGAAGAAGTAGGTAGCATTACGGCAGTATTGAAGAAGTATAAAGAGCTTATTAAAATATTTAAAATCATCATGTAGTCAAAATCTAAACAGACAAATAGTGTAACTAAGAAATAAGTTTAGTGAATGTTCACTGGGAATTATCTAACTATTCAACTGTATTACTAAGGAGGGAACACAAAGATTTGAAAGGAAACAAGTTAACTAGTTACTTAATTCAGGAACTGATGGAGGTAACCCTCTTATAAGTCTGATAAACTGAGTATTCCACAATATAAACCATCCCGAAGTACTCGAGGAATTAGTACATCGAAGATTAATTTTGTTACAAATAGACAGAGTAGTGGAAAGGATTCATATCTTTAAATAAAAATCACAATCGTAATGAAAGGATCATAAGCACTGGCCATGGAAATAAAATGTTCATAAAAGGGGTAAAGTTTTACAATCATTTACATATTTGTAAACTAGATCCCGGTTAAAGGAGGAGGATATCATATAACATTTTAAGACATACAACTTCACAGATATCAGTTGTGTTAAATTGAATTCGAAAATTATTTCTCTTTTGAAAGTGTATTTTAGAAAGAAGTTATAGCACTGAAGAATCCAGATATTTGGCCAATTGGTTCAAAGGTGAACCATTATTTAATAGCATTTAGATTTGAAACAATCTCAAAAATAGCACTAACTCCCTAAGCCAATTAAGATAAGAGGTATCTTTCAATGAAGTAAGGGACATAATTGACGGTTTAAAAAATAAGAGCAATAAGGATATCTTTGGCCTCAGTGTAAAATTGATAAAACTGGTGAAAAATCAGATTATTTCTCCTCTAACTAAGCTCATAAATGCCTGCATAAACAAATCTATTTTCCAAACATCCTTAAAGAGGCTTTAGTGACCCCCATCTTTAAAAAGGGCAATAGGGATCTTCCTGTAAGTTATAGACCTATATCACTGTTGCCAGTTTTCTCGAAGATCTTTGAAAAATGTATCGCGATCCGGATCACTGATTACTTCGTGTCAAATAGTTATTTTACTGACTCTCAGTTTGGCTTTCGAAAGGGTAGGAACACCACCCTGGCAATAGCTGACCTAACTTCATATATTTTGGACTCATTCAATGAAGGTTCGGTCTGTGCCACATTGTTCTGTGATCTCAGCAAGGCCTTCGACTGCGTCTCTCATGATATTCTAGTGAAGAAACTGTCTGCCTATCATTTTGAAAATAGCAGCATTGATCTGATAAAGTCGTATTTGGCAGAAAGAACACAGGTGGTTCGGGTTGGTGGTGCCACATCGGTAAGAGGCAATATTGATATTGGAGTTCCACAGGGATCTGTGCTTGGGCCTCTCTTATTCCTAATTTTTGTAAATGACTTACCATTTATTGAGCCCAATGCCAAATTCACTCTTTTTGCTGATGACACTACCATCTCGACCTCCGCCGATTCCATAATAGAAGCTGTTGCTGATTCTGAGAGACTACAGGAGAGGGCAGAGCTATGGTTTGCGGTGAATGGGCTTCACCTGAATAAGAGTAAAACAAGTGGAATGATTTTTACAGTTAGTGGTCTGAAACATGCGGGAAGAGAGAGTGGCGTGTGTAGGTTTTTGGGAGTACATCTTGATCGGAAACTCACATGGGAGGCACAGGTTGACAATTTGACGGCTAGCCTGAAGAGCAATCTATTTTTGCTGCGCGGTTTGTCGGGCTGTGTGTCTCGTGAGGTTCTGAGATCTGCATACTTTGGTGTCTTTCACAGCAGACTTGCCTATGCCATCCTATTATGGGGACACTCTTGTCATGCTGACAGAATTTTCGGGCTTCAGAGAAAAGCCATAAGAATTATCGGAGGATTAGGATACAGGGATGACTGTAGAGAGCTTTTCATCAAACTTAGAGTTCTGACACTGCCATCCATCTTCATACTGGAAAATCTACTTCATATAAAAAAAAATCTTAATCTATATGAATGTCACTCTGATATCCATTTACATGATACACGGCTTAAACACGATCTGCTCTCGGACTTTTGTCGCCTTAAAAGAACTCAGGATGGGCCTCATTTCCTGGGACCGAAGTTTTTCAATAAATTGCCACATGCAGTCAGACAGCTTCCATTGGCTCCATTTAAGAGACATGTGTCTGGCCTCTTGATGGAAAATGCTTTTTACAGCTATAATGAGTTCCTTAATAAGCAATTATTAGAGTTTTAATTGGATAAATTTATAACGATTTTTAATTTGTATTTTGATTGATGTAAGACTTTGGCAGATGTGTTAAATTTGAGATTTCATTGATTTTCTTTTCTAACATTTGATTGACTTATGTAAACAAACCATTGTTTTAACATTAATAAAGAATTTGATTTGATTTGATAACATACCTAATCGATTTACAGTTCATTAGAGATATTCATAACTTGAGAAATGAATTTTGTGACAAAACGTCAACTTTATAATAAATAAAAGAAAAAACTAACAACATATTGAAACTTAATGTTACAAATCTTACTAACTCGGAAATTTCAATTTAAAAACATATACCCATTAAAGAAAATAACTACCTTGTTTAATTTTTTCAGATTTATGCGTACAAGAAACATTTTGTGGGACCTAGTCACGATTTGGTTTTACCTACAGAAGGTAAACCTCTACCGGAAATTCTCAATATTAAAGATTATGTCGTTGATGCAACATCAATCAGACTTACTTGGAGTAAAACTAATGATACTAGAAGCAGTCATTGGATCTATGGAGTTTACTATGGTATTAATGCTACGCAATTGTTTGATAGTGAGTATTTTTTCTCAGGTTTATGCTAATATTGAGTATAATGAATAAGCTGTTAAGTTACAATTTTGGTTGAAGTAAATGTATGAATTTTCCTAGAAGCAATAACGACAGAGTAGAGTAGAAGTATAAAATAATACATCTTAAAAAGTCTGCAAAGAAGAAACATATTTTTAATTAGTCTATTATTTCTTTGAAAGTTTTTTGTCTGCTATCAAATCATTTTATATGCTATAATCCAAAGCGAGTCCTGTTTGTAAAAAGCATTGAAATCTCTATGTTTCACATTATCAAACACCTTGGATATCCTTCATATTCCCTTAATTTTAAAATGTTATTCCACTCTTTCATTTTCAGAAGCCAAAATAGAAACATCTAACCTCTCCACTATTGTATCTGAATTGGGAGCATGTGAAACTTACACCTTCACAGTAGGCCTTGTTGGTCCTCTAGGGTTTGGACCTCTGTCTCACCATATTGTGTATCACAGCACTTTTTCGGATCCTAACGCTCCACCGAAACGATTAACAGTGGGAGCAGATAACAATAATCCTCTGAGAATGAAAGTACAGTGGGAACCATCTTGTCTGATTGGAGAAAGTACAGGTTATATGGTAAGTAATTAAACACAAAGTATGACTAAAATTTATTTACTGTAATTCCTTCACACTACTAAGAAATCCTTATTTCATCAATAGACCATGAAAAAAGGCTAGATAATCAGGAATCTGTCTTCGATTCAACAAAGATTTACAATAATTATAAAGGATTGAAATTAGTTTTTATAACACTATCTATTTTCCTCCTGTTTTGAAAGAAAATCCTTGTTTTTTTTCCAGATCAAAGCATATGAGCAGATCACTAAGCTGACTCAAAGTGTCAAATTAGAAAATAAAAGTTCAACATTTTTTTCCCATGTATTTGATGTTTCTTACGGAGGCATATACAACGTTAGTGTCGCTACTACAGCACCTGGTGCCCGATACACACCCTGCGTAATCTACTATGCTCCATCTATTCCTCGTCCTTACGGAGTCAGAGTTTTGGTGGAAAACAATGGAAGCTACTTCCTCTATTGGCAGGAAAGAGAAATTCCTCAAGTGATCGGAAGTTATCAATATGAAGTATTAGTTTCCCCAGGTAACTTTTTTTCAAATATATATATATATATATATAAATAATAATAATAATAATTTATTCGTTTCAAAAATTATCACAACATAGTAATGAAAAAAAGAAACAAGTCAGGTATCTTTAATTGAGCACAAATGAAAAAATTCATCCAAATCATATGGCTCGCTTTCTAAAATGAACTTATAAATTCTTCGTTCAAAGAGGCTTGTGCTGTCAATGCTATGAAACCTTTTTGGTAGTGCATTAAATAGTTTTAGACACATGTATAGACTTCCGTGCATTGTTAGGGATAGAGAACATCTAGGTAGTATATATGGAAACACTCTCCTTGTAGTATTATTGTTCTGAAATCTACCAAAAATACTTTTGTGTTTGTGGAAGAAGAGTAAGGAGCGCAATACATACAACCCAGTTAAAGTTAAGATGTTGAAACTTTTGAAATATCCTCTGCACGATTGTCTGAACCTCAAGTTGAGTATCGATCGTAATGCCAGTTTTTGAGTCAGAAAGAGACACCGGGTGAGGGAGCTGCTGCCCCAGAATATTATGCCATAGGTTAATAAGGACTGAAAGTTAGCGAAGTAAATAATTCGTAAAACATCGGTTGCAACATGATGCTTTAAGGCAGTTATAGAATAAAGTACAGAGCAGAGCCTTTTGTTCAGATATTCTATGTGAGTGTGCCACTTGAGATGGGAATCAATGTGAACCCCCAGGAATTTTACTGATTTCTGAATTTGCACCTCAGTATTCTGTAACCATATGTTATCAGGGTAGGCAAGACGAGAAACATCAGTATGAAAAAAAGCTACTTCCGTCTTATTAAGATTCAACTGTAGGGAATTGTTATCGCACCACGTACCAGCCAACGTAAGGGCCCCATCCGTCAGTCGCACAGCAAGATCTAAGTCCGGCGCAGTTGTGATGATATTCGAATCGTCCGCATAAATCGCAAGACTATAAATTGCTTCATTGAATAGATTGGGAAGATCATTGATATAGATTAGAAATTGGATGGGACCAAGAATACTTTCCTGGGGAACACCTTTGACTGTAGGAATCTCTACCGAAGTAAATGTCTCCCCCTGGGCAATTATCTCAACCCTCTGAGTTCTGCCTGTGATATAGCTATTAATAAGCTTTAATTGATTATTACGAATCCCGTAACATTCTAACTTTTGCAGTAACTTACAGTGATCAACAGAATCAAACGCCCTGGAGAGGTCTAGAAACATCCCGAGGGGAATTTCCTTCCTCTCCAAAGCAGTATAAATCATGTTCAGTAAGGAAAAAATTGCTGTTTCTGTACTTCTGTCTTTTATAAAGCCATGTTGGTGTCTGCTGAATATTTCAAACTTTTTAAAGAAGGAAAGTAAACGGGAAGAAAGTAGCTTTTCAAATATTTTGGAGAATGATGTTAGGAGGCTAATGGGGCGATAATTACCAAGATCTTGAGTAGATCCTTTTTTATGAATGGGTTTAACTACTGCTAATTTAAGTTCAGTCGGAAAAATACCCTTCACAAAAGAGTTGTTAATGATGAAGCGGAGAGGTTCTGCTATAGTATGAATACTCTTTTTAATTATAGTCACCGGGACCTGATCATGCCCAAATGATGGAGAGTTTTTCATATTTTTTACTATTGACAATATTTCAGAAACAGTAATCTCAAAGACATACATTGACTTTTCATTGCGCGTTATGTCCTCAATATTAGAGTCATGCAGGGAACATGAGTCGATGTTAGAGGTAGGATTGACAAAAAATGTGTTGAAGATATCGGCAACAACTCTTGGATGGCCTTGAGGAAGCTTGGGCCTTAATGAGGGGCGTTTGTCAGTAAGACTTTTTATAAGTGACCAGGTTGTCTTGGATTTATTGCTGGAATTTTTTATAAGACGTCCAAAATGAGCTTTCTTTAATAAGGCTAAGGCTTTATCATATTCTTTTTTAAGAGACTTGTATTGTAATAAATATCTCGGATTGGCTTTAGACCTATATATATATATATATATATATATATAAATAAATATATATATATATAAATATATATATATATATATATATATATATAAATATATATAATAAATATATATATATATATATAAATATATATAAAATATATATATATATATATATATATATATATATATTATATATATATATATATATATATATATATATATATATATATATATATATATATATATATATATATATATATATATATATATATATATATATATATATATATATATATATATATATAAAAATACATATATATATATACTATATATATATAATATATATATATTATATATATATATATTATATATATATATATATATATATATATATATATATATATATATATATATATATATATAAATAGATAGATATATATATATATATATAATATATATATATATAAATAGATAGATATATATATATATATATACATATATATATATAGATAGATATATATATATATATATATATATATATATATATATATATATATATATAAATATATATATATAATTATATATATATATATATATATATAAAAATATATATATATATATATAATAAATATAAAATATATATATATATATATATATATATATATATATATATATATATATATATATATATATATATATATATATATATATATTTATTGAATGGAATTGGCATTTACTTGGTGAAAGTTCATATTCATAACTTTATAAAGAAATAAAAAACTAACTTTTCACAGGTTAAAATAAAAATCTATTGAGTAAACGCGTTTCGTCATAACATTGACTTCATCTCGTACTAAACTATGGTATTACAAAACAATCTATTTATACGAAAATTCATAGAGATGAACGTACTGGTGTTTATAAACTCGACTGTAACGATTGTGAAAAATTCTATATAGGACGTACAAGTAGAAATTTCAAAACTCGAATACACGAACACCAACGTAGCTATATTAAGCAGAAAACTGATTCTAATTATGCGTGTCATCTTATTCAAGAAAACCATACCTTTAATCACAATTATAATATATTACAATTTGAAAATAGTCTCCATAAAACCAACTGTTGGGAATCCCTATACATAAATAAATATAAAAATTCCGGAAATTTAGTTAACGACCAGATTGAAGTAAACCCTTCTCCTCTCCTTAATTTGTTCAATGTAGGTACCTACTAATAGCTCAGAATGAATTGCTTATTGTTATTTAGTTTCTCTAAGTACCCCTCTGTTATGTTCAATTTTCGTATAAATAGATTGTTTTGTAATACCATAGTTTAGTACGAGATGAAGTCAATGTTATGACGAAACGCGTTTACTCAATAGATTTTTATTTTAACCTGTGAAAAGTTAGTTTTTTATTTCTTCATAAAGTTATGTATATATTTACTGGTATTTTCTATTTTCATTCATTTTACTATTTTGAGAAAAGGCTTTTTTATGAATTAAATAATACAGTTAATCTTACAACAGATTTTGCAAGTTTAATGATATAATATATTCAATTTTAACTTTTTCCATTTCCTTTATAGGTAATACACTGGATGAAAGAAACGCAGATAGGTTTATCGTTGACAAGCCCCCATTCATCTACACGAACTTTTCCTCTAGTATGTACACTTTTGGAGTTAGGCTTGTTACTCACCAGAACTTAAGTTCATCTATGTCGGAACGTGCATCAATTGCCAATGAGTTAAAAATGTCTGTAACATTGACAAAGAGCAGCGTGAGTACGATTCTAATTTGTGTACTAACGCTGTTCGTTGTACTTTCCGCCATAATTGGCTTACTGTTTTTGCGACATAGGAGACTCCAAAAGAGCTTTATTAGGTTCGCAAATTCTCACTACGACAGTAGATCTGGGGCCGCAACATTCGATGATAACCATGGCCTGGAAGATGAGATACCTAGAATTCAAGGGTTCTCAGACGATGAACCGTTAGTAATAGCGTAAACGTCTGAAACATTCGAAAATTAATATATTTTTAAATAACTGATCGGCGAAGTCCATCATTTTCGAAAATAACAATTTTGGACGTCAGTGTGATAATATATTGTTTGTATTAAATAATAATAGTAGATTTTTTTCGAGATTAAGGAAATTATACCAAAGATAAATATTGAATATGACTGATTCGCTTTGGAATTTTTTCTCTTAAAATTTTTGCTTCAAAATTTTTCAATTATCAATTATTTACTCTCTGAAGTCTGTGAATAAGTTGATAATGGTTTCGTTTACTAAATCGTATTAAATTAAATTTATTGAAGAATAAGTGTTGTGGCATAGTATTTTTAGAAAATGTATGCAGTGGGAATGCAAAAAGTGTAGAGCATATTTGAGAGACACTATAACTACTTTTTTGTTTTCTTGAAATCAGTCTTTGGAAACATAGTAAATTTGTATAACACTATAATATAATTCATAAAAAATATATTCTGTGTTTTCCTCTACTGATGAAATGATGGAACTGCCTTTGAGTCATCTAAATCTATAGTATCCCCAATGGTTATTTTTCCTAAGAGATAGATGAGACTAATTGTAAAATAAGTGTGAGAATCTAGAAGGAGATGAAATATAATATTTTTAGGGTACTCATTGGTATGTATTTGGAATCTCCTGTTATTTATTCTGTTTTTCGTAGAAATTGTGCGAAATTTCTGATGTGCCTGTTAAATCATAATGTTGCTCAATCAACTGTAACTGTCATGTATTTTCAAAGAGTCTAAGCAATTTTTTTTTGACATCGATTCCATCTGAAAACCAACTATGCCATCGTGAGCAGGGTAATTCATAGATTAATTGTGTTATGTTTTGGACACGCAAATACCATTATTTATTTTTTTATGAACAATTTTAACAAAAATCGTACTCTTATTACTTTTTCATTTATAACTAATAAACTGATGGAGTAATCTGGATAGTGTCAATAGCAAATTTGTAGATAATTAAATTACGAAGAGTATGAGACCTCGCCCGACTTAATCGGATGATTAGTAACGAAGATAACAATTGATAGCCAAAGAATTTTTTATTTATTTATTAATTTAATAATTTCGTTAATTTACAACTCACAGGTCTCTGCTTTTGCAAAAAGGTTGCAATGTTTAATTACTTAAAGTTAGTAAAAAGAACGAACGTTGTACGATAATTATTGTTAACGTAATTGCAATTTTATGTATTTAACAGGACTAATTGTAAAATAGCTACTATCGACTGAGGTACTCGGATTTCAATTTTGAAAAAAGATTAATTAACTAGACGTAAAGTGCAATAAAACTTTCATCTCGGATTTTTAAATAAATTTTGCAGTTAGTTAAAAAAGGGCGCAAAAATGGCTCCGAATGGCCGACCGGACGAATATGGTGCAGTAGTGGGGGAAGAAGGAGAACGCTTAATAGTAATACAATCTCGCGGCGCGCCGACGTTACTACTGCACCATATTCGCAGGGTCGGCCGTTCGGAGCCATTTTTGTGCCCTTTTTTAACTAACTTTGCAAAATTTATTTAAAAATCCGAGATGACCGTTTTATTGCACTTTACGTCTAGTTAATTAATCTTTTTTCAAAATTGAAATCCGAGTACCTCAGTCGATAATAGCTATTTTACAATTAGTCCTGTTAAATACATAAAATTGCAATTACGTTAACAACAATTATCGTACAGCGTTCGTTCTTTTTACTAACTTTAAGTAATTAAACATTGCAACCTTTTTGCAAAAGCAGAGACCTGTGAGTTGTAAATTAACGAAATTATTAAATTAATAAATAAATAAAAAATTCTTTGGCTATCAATTGTTATCTTCGTTACTAATCATCCGATTAAGTCGGGCGAGGTCTCATACTCTTCGTAATTTAATTATCTACAAATTTGCTATTGACACTATCCAGATTACTCCATTAGTTTATTAGTTATAAATGAAAAAGTAATAAAAGTACGATTTTTTTATTAAAATTGTTCATAAAAAAATAAATAATGTTATTTGCGTGTCCAAAACATAACACAATTAATATATGAATTACCCTGCTCACGGTGGCATAGTTGGTTTTCAGATGGAATCGATGTCAAAAAACGACTTATATTGTGCTCTGTTGCTTGGACTAAAAGAGAAACCAATTCCATAAGTCTTCACATTCTGAAGAAGTCCTCAATAAGGATAAATGAACTTGACAGATTACTTGCACAATTTTTCTTATTTGAATATTTTGTTTCATGGCGGATAGGATCTATACATTCAGTTTATTGCAATTAATTTCGTCAAAAAACTTCTGTATTTTATTTCTCTTGAGAGAGTTGTTTGTGGTTTATTTATGTAAAGCAAGATTTGATTACCTGGCACTCAACTATCATACTATGAAATTTCTGTGTAACAATTACTAATAGACTAACTAGTCCATGTAAATAATGAAAAACCTATAATTTAATGCAGCGACCACCATCGGGTTAATGACAGTGTCGTTATTGTATTTCTATTTTTTTTAATAAAGCTTGATCAGTGGTAATTTATTATTGTGACAGTGGATATACATAATCTATTGAATCTAAAAAATGTCTTATATAATATTTTTCTAGGTTGTGCTCAAAATTAATCATTCCATGAGTTTACTCTGAGCTTGATTTTTCAATATATATTTGCTTCATTCAAGATCGATTGTCAAATGTAGAATAATTTTTCATTGGACTTCAAAGGCTATTCAATTTTTTTAATTTCAGACGTGAAAAAGTTATTTTAAGGTTTTGCTGAATCATAATATAACTTGTACGAATTAATGAAAAACAATATATAAAATTATCAATATTCTCTCCATACCTGTTACATGTAAACAATTAGTGTTTTGATATATTCATTATGAAATTGATCTTCTAGACATTCGTAAATGGAAGCTCAACATACTATTAACAGATTTGTATGTCAGGATATGATTTTATTTCTGTTCATCTTGTCTTAATTCTGTTTAGATATTGTTTGCAATTTGAAATATTTCCCAAAAGTAGATCTACCATATAAAATGTATATTTTCTGTTTTATTTTAGTTTATGAGTGTTTTTCAATTTTAATAATTTTTTTTGTATTTTTAAGGTCAAATTCTGTGATACTTTACGTTTAAGTTTTTTGATTAAAAGAATTTGACTAAATTAATTCCAGCGTTTATAAAATGTTACATGTTGAATAAAGTATTCATGAATAAAAGAAGTTGTATTTAGTATAGTTTTAATATGAAGATTTGCTTCAAATTCAAATATATATATATATATATATATATATATATTTTTTAATTATTCTTGCCTGTGTTGCATTGATATTTTTTGTTTTTTAGCAATAACAGGCCATTTGTGTTAGAAAAACAACTTGAAAGGTTGATTTGATTAATCATTAATTTTACAAATCTTTATTAATATATATATATATATATATATATATATATATATATATATATATATATATATATATATATATATATATATAAAATAGAGTTTGAATCACGGGAATATTCGGTCTATTGAGTAAAATATATATTTACAAACTCATTTATTCAAAAAGTTCTCAATATTTCAACACTTTTTTTGTGTCTTCTTCAGGAGAAATCAAGCTAAAATACAACAAAAACTGACAAAAACATTACAAAAAAAATTTTGTAATGAATACAAAAATTAACTTTACTTACAATTAGAGTTAAAATAATGATCTAATAACTATAATGAACATATTGTGTGTAACCTCTAATTAGGACCCTCAGTCAACATTAATACTTTGTGGAATGAAAGGTTCCCATGATTCAAACTATTTTGTATCAATCAGCCGAGATAATACTTATTAATTAATTATATATATATATATATATTGAACTGAAGAGTTTTATACTCTAGTGGACTATTAAGAAAATATTGTTAAAATAAATTCACTGAGTTTATTTACTATCCATAGAAGTAGATTGTAATGATAAAGAAATTTGGCGGACCAGTTTCAAATGTACATCAATCTTCCCAGCTTGTAACAAATTGATCAAAATTGGAATGAATACAAACAATGTAGATCTACCTAGGCAGGGGTTGACAAGAATTATCAAATATTCTAAATAACGATGACGTGACGCAGGTATATCAATTTGAAGATTCAAAAGGTCACTTGATTGACTACCAGATAATGATTAAGGAATTTTGCTCTACTAGTCTGATCTTTGATTAATATAGTATTTTCTAATTTTTCTTCTAATTTCTGTTAACAAAGGACTTCATATTTAACATATACAAAGCAATGCACTCAGAACAAATCAATATAAGTAAGACACTTGAAATAAATTAGTTGAATGTTTAACATTGAACACTGTTTAATTGAAATCTCCTAGGTTTACAAATATGCAATTGAGTTGAAAGTAGTACTTATTCTTGGTGATAAATATGAATTAATTGAAAAAAAATTATTGACAATTTTAGGGTTTCCTTTTCAACATCCTGTGAAAAATATATACGATTAAACTCGCCTACTCCATTTCCATAAAGCATTTTGTACAATAGTTCAAAGTGTTATTGCAAAATACTCATTAATTTGCAAATTATCAGAAATGGCTGCATCTCTTGTTTTTAAAAAAATTCTAAATATCTCAAAAACAGTGAAAGTTAGGTATATTATATTGAACATGAAAAATTATCATAATGTCCATAAAATTCCATATAATCTTAAAAGGCAAGCATATACAGGTTGTTATATAATGTGTTAAAATAAGCGAGTTGATATAACTTCTGGTATAACCAGAAGTGATACTTTCTTGAAAGTAATATTGATAAATACATAGATCACCTTCACTTTAATATGATACCCAATTTTTTCTGTTAGTGGTTTTCAAGATACAGATAAAATACCATATACCTGTATAATGAAGCATTACTAAATAGGATGGTCCATGCAGTCGATCCTAATAATAAATTGGAGCCATGTGTTTTAAACCTCATTATCTCCATTTAAGTCAGTGGATGGTCCGCTCTAGCTCCCAACCTCATATATGATGTAATTTTTAATTATTATTGATATCACAAAAGTAAATCAAACCATTTTAATGTGATGAATTCACAAATTGCAGTTCAATACATTTAATAGTAAAAAAAAACTAAAACAGTAGTTATATGACCTTAATAATTTATGCTTTTTCAAATGCTGTTAATTTTAAATATTTCTAACCCCATGCCTGTGTTTTACAATAATGTAGCACTAATTTTCCTTCTGTAGCATAGCAGTCATATAAATTTTTCAATATTTGATCAGGTGCTGGAGCAAATACTTGGTTAACATATAAGAACTGAAATAAGAATGTAGAAATAGTCATTAGTGCATGCCAATTATACTGACAAAAGTTACCAATTTTTCTTGTGGATCCAATTTCATGTATTTTGCTACAAACCATAATATCCAACTGATGGGCTTAGATGAATCAACTGACCATTTTTGCTTTTTCATAATAGGAGCATTTGCTATTGGCTTCAAGAATATATCAACTGAAAAAAGAATGACATTAAGACTAAAACAAGAAATTATTTTCTAAGTACTTACTTTTATGCACATCTGTCTTCTTAGAAACTGAGGGGTCTCCTTCTGTAATTGTCATCGTCTGAAGAGAATTTTGGGTATCTTGAAGTTCGTTTTGGCAAGAATACTCACTCATTTTGTTAACCCTCGAATAGTCAAGGAAAGGGAAAGAATAGTATAAGATAAAAGGTATATTTTATATTATATATAAAAAATCATATTACTTGTCAACTCAGTGCTTAACCTCTACAAAAAATTCACATATAATTCGTAAAATCAAAACATTACTTGCTTTGCTACTTGCTAGACAGTACGACAGTAGTCTGTCTGTATTCTGTAATGTTCTTTACCTACTTGCCTCTTGCCTACTTCCTACTTCGCTCGAGTAGTCGAGTACTTGAACTCGACTATTGAAATAACCGAAGTCACTCGACTCGATTATTGGTGAAAAATCTGTGAATCTGAGTTATGACTTAACAGTACAAGCGATTCGATGACTACTATTATTTTTTCAGCGTGCCCCGCCCGCGACCATAAATTTATAAAAGACGTGAATATTTGACTATCTCTTTCTACCAACGCCTAAGTCAAACCTAAAATTTAAAAAAAGCAGCGTTCCATCACTAAGGTCGCATTTTTTGCGCGAAATGCATCGCGTCGAGATGCGATTCTAAGGAATATAATTATATTTTTAAAAATCACGCTTAGATATTAATAAATTTTATTTTAAAAAAATTTGCGAAGTGCATTGTGGTTGGGAAAAAAAGTTGAAACATCAACTCAATCCACGTACCAAAATATCTACGTAAAAATGGCGGCGGTTGCAGAAGTTTACCGAAATTTTCACACTTTCATTCTGCAACGAAAACAATCCCTGGTACCAAATTTCAGCTTATTTATCTCGATGGGAGCCGCTGGAGATGCCAATATATATATATATATATATATATATATATATATATATATATATATATATATATATATATATATATATATATATATAATACTATTCAAAAAATTAGAGTCTATGCATGGAGATTTCGATAACGGTAAGAGATACAGGGTTGGATAGATGGAAGCAAAGTTGCATATTTCAGAGGTCAATTATATGGAAAAAAAATTCTGATATAGCTTCTTTAGTTCTGGAGTTATAAAGGAAAAATCGAAAATGTCGAAATTCTTATTTTACTTATATATTTTTATTTTAGGAATTTCTTTAAAACAGATTGTCACTTTGCCATTGCAACTTTTTGTAGGCTATCCAAATATCTGAATAAAAATTATATACAGTGTATCGTAATTGGGACACTCTCAATTTTCAAATACGGACCTGTATTTTTAATTGCTTTTTTTTAAATGCCAATAGTCATGTTTTATATACAAAAATACGTCGAGTGACGAGGTCACTATAATCGATTATTTTCGATTGCTCGTGGTATTCTTTACGATATAAAAAATATTAATTTTTTTGACAAACGTCAAAACATCGTCAATATGAAAATATTCACATTTTGACACGAGGCGAAACACCAAAACGATTATACCACATCGTCAATTGTATATTCACTTATCAATACGTAGTAGATATTTATGCAAAATTCACGGATTATATTGGCTTATTCATACATGAGATTATCAGTTATAATATCACAAGAGCATCGAAAATAATCGATTATACTTCCGAGTCACAAGACGTATTTTGCGAAACATCCACGAGAGCGCAGCTCGAGTGATGTTTTAAGAAAACACGTCGAGTGACGAGGTCAGTATGATCGTTTATTTTCGATTGCTCGAGTGGTATTCGTTACGATTATTTTTTTCGTATGATTTTCAACCAATCAAAACGATCAATTTAGTTAAGTTACCTTGTATAATTTCGATAATACCCGATTATACATAGAGTAGCTCTACCAATCAAAAACTAACAGGATCGTCAAATTTTGACGTTTATCAATAACTGTTCAGAAATGAGTCGATTCGGAGATTTTTACTTAATATACTCAACAAATAATCGTAACAAATACAATGCGTACTTCAAAATAAATACGGTTATACATCTCAAAATCGTGTCACTTTAACAGAATAATTAAACTGTCAAACTGACACTCTTTGTAATTATGCAACAAATTATCGATGTATAACCTGATTATTTTGAAGTACTTATTATTATTATTATAGTATTACTACTGATTATTATACGTATGAATAAGCCAATAGAATCCGTGAATTTTGCAACTACCGCGTATTGATAAGTGAATATACCCTTGACGACGTGATATGATCGTTTTGGTGTTTCACCTCATGGCAAAATAGTATATTATTCAACGAGCGGTAATGTAGGTCATAACTCACGCAGATGAAGTTTGCAGCACGAGCTGCAAGCGAAAGTGAGTTATGACCATTACCGCAAGTTGAATACTATACTTTATCTACGACTACAACAATAAATACTAAGGTACAAATACAAATTCATAATAATTAGGTAGTATTAACTTAATTTGAAAACGTCAGAATTATTCAAGTGACATTAGCAGATGAGTGACAGTCGATCTTACTTTACCAAGTTTAACGATAAGCCGAGTTTAATTTGACATTTTCGCTTGCACCAAAATATAAACGGCGTTTTGAGCCGTCTTAAACCCCGCATAAACCAAGTATAGTTAAACGAGGTTTCATAATAAAACGGTGCAAGAGCCTGTATATGTAATAGGTGAGAGTTTTTCAATAACTTGGGTTTGGCAACACTGATACTTTGATAGCAGTTTTCTGTGTTCTCTGCCGAAAGCAGGCATTTGCATTTTGTAATATCTAGTATTCTATGGTTCTTTACTAACCTTTCCTGCAGATTTATTTGCTAGTGTTGCACGTGTAAGTAGATATACTGTTGAAATTAAACGAAAATATTTGTGAATAATTATCAAAGTCTATACTAAATAATTCTTGATAGATTCCATAATGGCTGATAAAGGAGAAGAACAAGTAAAAAAGAAGAGGACCTTCAAAAAGTTTACGTATAGAGGTGTGGACTTGGACCAACTTCTAGACATTTCCAATGATCAACTCATGGAACTTATGCATTGTCGTGCTAGAAGGCGTTTCAGCCGTGGATTGAAACGTAAACCAATGGCTTTAGTAAAGAAACTCCGTAAAGCAAAGAAAGAAGCACCTCCATTAGAAAAGCCTGAAATAGTGAAAACGCATCTCAGAAACATGATAATTGTTCCTGAAATGGTAGGATCTATTGTTGGTGTATACAATGGCAAGGCATTCACCCAGGCTGAAATAAAACCTGAAATGATTGGACACTACCTTGGAGAATTTTCGCCAACTTACAAACCTGTTAAGCATGGTAGACCTGGTATTGGTGCTACCCACAGCTCTCGATTTATTCCTCTCAAGTAATTTGTAGATGTTTATAATATAATGTAAAACATTTGTTTTTTCATTTCATGAAATTATCCCCAGTAATTTTTAGATCTTATGAATTTCATCAATATCTTAAGCAAACGGCTTTGACATGCTGGAAAAAAAAATTGTAGGAAAAAAGTTTTCATTGTGAAACGTTTGCCAAATATTGTGATGAAAGTATTAATAGATTAATATCAAAATGTGCCGTAAACTCAAATATCTTCCATTAAGCACTGTATAGAGTATAAATAGTTATTTATTTTCATTTATTGCCAACAGATCAATGAGGAAAATCAAAGACCTTTTTTTTGTTTACTTTGTAAAATATAAAATAATGTAACTTCAATATAGATTTAGACCAGCAAATAATAAACTCAATTTTAAACTAAATATGTAAATCCAATTATAAGAAATTAGACAAATTTATATCTATATTACATAAAGTGAACAAAGAAAATTCAATATATCAAACTTAATTGTAACAAGTGTAAATTCATTTCTTTCGTTCGTAGCAAATCTAATAGATTACTATTCCAGTATAGCATCAATGGAATTTTTCTTGACAAAGTTGAAAGTATAAGGGATCTTGGAGTTTTCTATCAGAGTGACTTTGAATTTCATTTACAAGTTAGATATGTCACCTCTAGGGCATTTAAATTGCTATCAATGAGGAAAATCAAAGACCCTTTTTTTTGTTTACTTTGTAAAATATAAAATAATGTAACTTCAATATAGATTTAGACCAGCAAATGATAAACTCAATTTTAAACTAAATATGTAAATCCAAATATAAGAAATTAGACAAATTTATATCTATATTACATAAAGTGAACAAAGAAAATTCAATATATCAAACTTAATTGTAACAAGTGTAAATTCATTTCTTTCGTTCGTAGGAAATCTAATAGATTACTATTCCAGTATAGCATCAATGGAATTTTTCTTGACAAAGTTGAAAGTATAAGGGATCTTGGAGTTTTCTATCAGAGTGACTTTGAATTTCATTTACAAGTTAGATATGTCACCTCTAGGGCATTTAAATTGCTAGGATTCATTAAAAGGACTACTAAAGAATTTAAAACCATTTCTTCTATTATTTATCTATATAAGACTCTTATAAGGCCTATCTTATTGTATGCCTCCATCATTTGGTCCCCACATGACAAGTATTTGATTAAGGAGCTTGAGTTAGTTCAACATAAGTTATTTAGGTATGTTGCGTATAAAATGAATCGGAGAATGAGTGTTGTTGATCATGACTATTTTGATTTAGCCTTGTTTCTCAATTTAGAATCTGTTAAGTCATTACATGTCTATCATGATATCTACTTTCTTAAAAAGGTGCAGCTTGGTATCGTAAACTGTGATCCTATTGTAAAATTATTTGATGAGCGTGAAAACCGCTATAATCTAAGGGTATTTAGAATTTATCAAGAGAGTACTTCAAGAAGTGATTATGTTAAGTATTCCTCTGTCCCTAGAATGAGGCGAAAGTGGAATAAAATTGTTATACCTGCGGGTCTCTCTAAGATAGATTCTTTATCTAAGTTTAAACGAGAACTTAAAACTATTGTTAATAGATATTTGTAAGATTATTTAATTGAAATTGCAAGTTTTCATTGTCATATGAGGAATTTACTATTTTTTTTTTATGTAAACTTATATTACATGTGAAGGGTTTTGCCCGTTGAATATTAATAAAATAAAATAAAAATAATTTCAAAATTATTGAACAACTTTCCAAAGATATCGTGGAATACATATAACCAACTGCTCCCTTGGAAAATTGTTTGATAATTTTTAAATTATTCAAGAATTTTTCTTGTTCACTTCATGTAATATATTAATAGACTATGGTGAACTTGTATATTTTTCAGGAATTTATTGTTGAAATTTATATCTTCAACCTCTTCAGTTCACAAATACAAAAAAGTTACTTTTATACCTAAACACAATATTAAAACTATGAACAAAACTTAAATTTATTATGTTTATTATCACAAATATAATTAGAAAATATAAAATTGCAATGTAGGTCACAAGACCATCATTGGGCAGATTGAGTTATGAACTAAATACATATTTGACGCTTACAGACGGGGAAGAATTATTATAGGTACATAGACAAAAGCAACATATTTCAAGAAGGGCTAATCGAAGTCGGTTTTGGTCCCTTTCGGTAATTGGTGCATAATTTGAAACTAAATTACTTAGAATCATTGGAAATTTTTAAACTCACTCATAATGCAAAAGGTGATATCATGCTGAACGCAGATTGAATTGATATATTCTCCTATATTTAGTTTATTCAAACAATAATGATTTTATAAGAACATTTTATTGTACCAATTTGGGAAACCCACTTCGATTAGTGGGGTGGGGTTGTAAATGCATCAAGAGTCTTTATTGTGCAGAAACGGGCATTGAGGATAATATTGGGTATGAACCGCCTTCAATCATGTAGGGGCATTTTCAGATCACACAATCTTCTTACAGTGGCGGGTCTGCATATATTTGAGTGTGTAACATTCTTATATAATAAGCATCTCTTCCGGAGCTACTTACCTAAACATACACATAGTACCTACTAGGTCTCTTAACTATAATATACCCCTCACAGGCTGACTCTCTTCAAGCATGGTCCCCTTTATTCGTGCATTAGGTATTATGGTTGCCTTCCATTATCAATAAGACAAACTGAAACGGCTGTAGCTTTTAAAAAAAGTGTTAAAAAGTTCCTTATCGAATTGGAACCTTATACTGTTGCCGACCTTTTATCCTTGTAAACGTTTTGTTTTATGTATACAATTCTGATGTTCAATTTGTTTAAATGTGTAAAGTTTGTTTTTAATTTTAGCCATTTTAGTTTTGATCAATGTTTTGATGTATCTAGTGTTTTAAAATCTATTAATTTTTAGTGTTAAGTGTCTGGCTTTGAACTGATTTTATTGTACCTACCTATTTGACGCCATTTGTTAAATACTGTGCAAATACTTTGTATTTTGCTATGTATTTTTTGAAATATAGATATTTTGACTTTGACTATCCCTTCTTGAAATATGTTGCTTTTGTCTATTTAGGTAGGTACCTAAAATAATTCTTTCTCACCCGTCAGAGTCAAATCTATATTATGTATTTAATTCTTAACTCAATCTGCCTAATGATAGTCTAGTGACCGAAATTGCAATTTTATATTTTCTAATTAGTTTTGCGATAATGAACGTAGTAAATTCAAGTTTTGTTTATCATGTTAAATTATCACCAAGTAACAACGGATTTCATCAACTACAATATTAAAAATTCATTCAAATAATAGGCTGAAGGCATCAAATCAAAGTTTGATAGTTTAGGAGTTCACAAGTCAATTTATCCTGTGTTGAGGAACTTACATAAGTTCAACTACGATTATTCGAAACAATATTGTATAGAATACCAATAATTATTTATGAAATATAAAACACTCTAATTTTGTGAGACTCGAAATTCGTTTAAACAACCAAATTATACACAAATTTAGTCTCTTAAAATGTTCAAATGGAATATGTAAGATGAAAATGAGCTTATTTTACTGAACTATCAGACTGACTTCAATCATTCTCCCATGTTTTATATATTTTAACAACAGTATTTGTTTGTAGCTAATTTTGAATATTTTATTCTGTACTTCCCATGTACTTAGTCATTTTGAATACTTGTTTGGGATTTCCACCTCCTGTAGATTATAAAGCGTAACATTTTTAAGTGTTAGATTTAAAACTAAATTATTTTGCTTGACAATAGTTTCCATTCAAAAATTGCGATAACTCAGCTATTAGATATTTTTTAAAAAAAACTGAATGAAAAACTTTGTTCTCATGATCAACTATAGTAATATAGAAAGAACAGACTCAATGAATTACCTGCACTATTGCTAAAAAGTCTCCATAATGTCTATGATTCAAATGTTTTTATTATTCTGAAATACTTTTATAAATACAAATTAACTACTCCAAATGAAAAGCTTCATCATAGTACATTTTAATTTCATATTTTTTAATTTAGTGTATGAAGAATTTCTTTAGCAATAACCGACAGTTTGAGTTTGACAACCGACTTTATTAAACAGTTAATGTTTCGTCACAAAATTCGTGATTTCTCAAAACTTTTTAAATATTGAATTTCGTGACGAAACATTAACTGTTTAATAAAGTCGGTTTGTTAACTCAAATAGCATGTTATTGGTAAAAAATGACAAATATATATATATATATATATATATATATATATATATATATATATATATATATATATAATATATTTATATATATATATATATATATATATGTATATATATATATATATATATATATATAAAACAGAATTTCTCATGTTATATAAACACGTTCGTGGCAATAAAATCAAATAAACTAAGATATTTATTTGAAAATAATAAAAAAAAACTCATAGCGGAGCTGGTTTTAACGAGTTCCACGAAACATCGAAATGCCTCCATATACCTTGGACGGTGTATGTTACACCGTATATATATATATATATATATATATATAATATATATATATATATATATATATATATATATATATATATATATATATATATATATTTAGTTTTTATTTCGATAGACAATACATTTAGTTTTAAAGAATAAACCCTATTATCTAGAAGAATATAAAAGTAGGATCTAAGATTGAAAATATTGCTTATTATAGTTTTTTTTAAAGTGTTTTATATTTGGAGGTTCTTTATCCAACTTATTTATAAAAAATATATTAAGTAATTGGATTTTCTTATAACATTAAAAACAATATATCACTTATTGTATTCAATAATTTTTTTCTCATTTAAGCTATAATCATTTATTCAAGATAGTGTATCACACTTCGTAACCAGGCACTACTCCTTTCACATCTGGCTTTTCTGTCCGTGTATGCCACACATAAACTTCAGTGCAGTTATTTGCTAACGGCTCCAACTCGTCCTTAGTGGTAAAATATGCCAAAAATTGACTTTCCTGGTAACCTTTTTCCATTCTATAGGAAAACGCTGCTTCAGGATTGGAGAGAATTAGGTCAGTATTTATACCAAAGCCAGCCATGTCTATAGCAAACGGTCGCTGAGGTTTCCATCCACTTTTATAACTGGTTATTTTGCCTACAATGAAATTATATAGTAGGATCCCACGTATTTAAATTACTTTTGAGTAAAAAATATGTTTTGTGTAATCATGTTATCGAAAAGTCATCGTGGAACCAAAACTCTCATATTTCAGATATGGCACAGTATTTTAAAATCCACATTTTTTCAAATGCCTCACCAGCTAATAGATAATATAACATCAATAAAAAGCATTATATATATATATATATATATATATATATATATATATATATATATATATATATATAAATATATATATATATATATATATATACTAATATACTTTCAATTCAAAAATTTCAAACATGCATACGTATTATGTATGGTAAATAAGGCTCAACATGTTTTCGTCAATCAGTGATATGTTTGATTCATGAGGCCTCGAATTATAGATAAATGTCAAAATATCCAGTTATCAAAAATCGTCATTCTTCTGCAGTTAATATAAAGCACATCATTTTGACGTTATTTAAAAAAATTTGCTGCACAAAAGACAAATATA